>APFE030350586.1:0-11549 GCA_000404065.3 Pinus taeda
ATGGTTGTTGATAATTCTGGTAAGGGGCAAACAAAGGTTTCCCTTGAGGTTGTTGATAACCGTAGTGTGGTGGGACTCCAGATTGAGTTTGAGACCCAGGCGGAGTTTGATAAAATGTTTGAGATTGAACTCCAGCCTGCATTTGAGAACCAGATGGATTTTGGGATCCTACTTGGGTCCAAGTGCCGGGTTGAGCAGCGCCAGTAGACAGATAACCTTGGGCTATCTGAGCAGAAGGATAACCTTGTTGGTACTGAGGTTGGCCTACCTGCTGATACTGAGGTTGACCTACCTACTGATACTGAGGTTGACCTACCTGCTGATACTGAGGTTGACCTCCCTGCTGATACTGAGGTTGCTGTTGTGCAGCAGAAGGTTGTCCTATCATACCAGATGGCGGAGTGGACTGGGCAAGTGATTGGCCCAACTGTGTTTGAGGCTGACCAGTTTGTCCAGAAGATTGAGTATACTGGACAGTCAGCTGACTAATTGGTTGGGCAGCTTGTCCAGAAACTTGGGTATACTGGACGTTAGGTTGATTTGGGTTAACAAATGATTGACCGGTTTGTCCAGTATGAGAACCTTGCTGGATACCAGGTTGAGCTTGCTGAGTGGAAGGTTGGCCTGGATTACCAATAGGTTGCATATGAGAGGTGAAAAAGGGACCACTAGAGGCAAAAGGGTTTCCTTGGAAGGATTGCCCTTGTAGGTTTTGCTGATGTGGTTGTTCGGGTTGCGCATACGACGCTTGACCACCGTGATAAGAGGTGGAACCCTAGTCTATGGACAACAGAACTGAAATCTCTCCCACTGACAGCTGACCTGTCCTAGTCCCAGGAGGTGGTAGATACTGATCATATTGCCCTCCAAGTGAGACATTCGATGTAGGATCAAAACCTAGGAAGAAAGAGGTCGAAGGTCGACTAAAAGGAGGGGTCGAAGAAGCCACAGATACTGTTGGAGGGGTTATCACTGAGGTAACAGCTGTACCGCGAGGTGGTGGAGTCGAAGGCTCCGTATTTGAGAATACGGGTGGTGACCAAATAGAAGTCGGCAAAGGAGATGATAGAAAATCACGCAATGCTCTATAACCAAGAGGTAGTCTTCCGGTAGTAGCAGTTCTACTAACATGTGTAGATTCCATTGTGCTGGGAATCTCGTCCCCTGGAACGCCGGATTCGTCAGTCGTAGTAGGGGATGGGTTTTCCATATTAGAAGGAAATGGTTTCTGAGGAGAAGTGTATTCCCAGAAAGGGATATCGTTTTGAGAAGGCTCCCAAATAGGCTTCGTATAAAACTGGTAATCCTCGTCTCCTGGAGCACGAGAGCTAAGTGGTTGTATACTTGGAACAATAGGAAGAATTTGACTCACAACAGGGATCTCAGAAGACGAGATTGGTAATTTCGTCAGGATGAAACTTCACAAAATCATAGGGAATCTAACGAAACCAGACCCTACTCAGACTAACTCAAACAAAATTTAACCGGGTTATAATGATCGTGGCCAAATAAGTTTTAAGACACTGAACTTGACCTTTTCATTTTTTAAGAGTCGAGAAAAGGACGAAAAGATGACTCTAGTCTCCTTCGAATATTTAATGAGAACGAAGTGACAAAACGCTCACTTACACCTTTTCTTTTAGGGAGTCCGAAAAGGATCAAAAGTGACTACTCTGGAGAACTAGGTAAGAGGTTTGCCAAACAATCCGTAAAACTGCTTATACACCTTGGCAATCAGATGAAAACCAAGGACTTCCCGTACTGCAGTCAATCTTCCCGAATGTTGTGTTCAGTGCATTACGGCTTGTAAGGCGGCAGACTTGGCTTCCTATGGATAAAAGGTTGCAAGCCTATAGGGGTCTCCCAATATATACGCGATGGTACATGGGAGCACAATCCGTACTTGCACCTATCGTTTCACCGTGGAGGAATCACCCAACCACTCAACGGTAAGCTACTAGGTTTAAAGATGCCGGAACACGTCTCTAACCTAGACCTCTAGAATATGTGCGTTATGTTCCAATGCGTTGTTAGGTTCATTTAGTTCATTTTACAGTTTATCTTCAATTATGTTTCAGTTTTTTGCTCCTACCGTATGTGATCTCTCAAAACTTCCTAAATGCAAACTATATGCCAAAATTATATCATTTCATTCAATGAACTCTATCTACAGGAGAGTTGATATCTTTACACAAACAAAATTATCAACAAAGATCCTAATACAGCTAATAACAAGAAATGAAAAAAAAAATCTTTTTCTTTTTAAAAGCAACAAATAACAAGAAATGCTAATTAATAAAATGCAAAAGATCTTTTGTTTTTTCTTTCTTTTAGGATAGCATGATGCACTCAAAAAATCTCAAGAGATATTCACAAATATAAGCAAACACAATTCACTCAAAGAAATATAGAACCAATTCTGAAACGTCAAAATGACCTATCAAAGTAAGGAAAACACAAAGACTTTCAATGAACCATGTGATCTAAGTTCAGATGAAGTCAAGCAAAAAATAAACAAGCTAAAAGTGAATTACTTGCAGCATAGAATGCCAAACTTTCACAACCACCAGATGAGTGCGGAAAACAACCAAAAAGCTAACTGGATCATCAAACCATAATTTCCCACAGAAGGCTCAACATGCAAAGCCACTAGGGCTAAGATATAAAATCGATAGAAATAAGCAAACAACTGAAGGACAAAAAAATAATAACCAATCACATAAAGGTCCAACACACTTCCAGAAGCTGTAAAAGATATAGCAAGATACAAATCCAAGCTCAGAAGACTGGCAAACCAGCTAACTGAAAAAGTTAACAAGTCTGGCGCGGCTGTCAGACTGCAACTCGCGCTATAAAGGGATTGGCGCAGGTTGTCAGTTAGCAACAGGCGCCAACTGGCACGACTATCAGAGGAAAAACCACGCTAATAAAGTTTGCCAAGTAAAAAAACAAAACAGGTAGTCCAAAGCTTGGTTTACAGTATCTAGGAAGGCCAGGAAGCAAGAAACAACAAGAAATTTAACCCAGAAAGCTATCCAAGCAAGCAAACAAGAGCAAAACTAACATGCAAGACAAACTCAAAATTGTTTAGTCCATAAACTAAACCAGAGATTGACTGAAGTGGCTTTGGTCTACTTCACTACTGCAAAGAAATAGTGTTTCGAAGGCTATCTGGCCATACTTCAGGCTCCGTCCAAATTTTACAAATCAAACAACACGCTAAACTCCCCAGTGGAGTCGCCAAATTGTTGAACAAGTAAATCCCCTCTGCGGACAGAGGCGATCCCACTAGCCCAACATGGGTCTAGCAATAATCAATCAACGCTATTCATGCAGGTTCCTAATTGCAAATCAAAGATCGATGATGATGGCCTACCTAGATTCCAACGCTAGTACTTGTAGAAGAATCGTTGTTCCCGTTCCTTTGCTCCGGCTGGTCACAATCCCCACAATCCTCGTGAACGGACACCTGCACATGCAAAGAACGACACAAATACAAGCATAAAATCCAATAGATGCAACTATATATCAGTCAGAAAAGATATAACTCAATCATCATTATAAAGACACATGAGTGGAACCATAATGATAGTCGTCTATTAATGAGTAAAAGCAGAGAAAGATACAACCAAGGTTCTGACGTTGAAACCTATTCTCTGACTGGGCAAGCAGCTACATATGCCTTGCAAAAGACCTTCTCTCTCTCAGGATTCTGGCAGCATAACCTCCCTATGCTTCACAATTCTTACTATCACTCTAGCATTACTTCAGCACTCACAAAGACTCTAGCAAAACTAGCTTGTTTAATGCATGAGGACAGTCATTTATAGATGGAGAAGGGAGGAAAATACAATGTACCAGGACGCCCATTGTGGATTGGCATTATCCCTGAAAAGCCACTGAGGATAGTTGCCATGGATAAATGATGACTCTCGACCTCTATCATGTGGATTTTTCCCTCAAAGAACTTCATGATAAGAGAGGAAAAAACATATGGGTGTGCGTTGGCCAAAAATCATAACCAAATTTAGGTGGCGCGAGTGTTTCTCTAGGACAAAGTGCCAATGGGCGCGCCCCCTTTTGAGGATCCGAGTCATTGGCGCAGGTAAGACACTGTGTACTTGCGCCAATGGAAAAAGGGCACTTTTTAGGGATAATTTGCAAAAGGTGTCTTCAGGGAACATGAAGTACATACTCAGGGGAACATAATGCAAGTGTTTTTAGGTTATGTCACTGGTCACAGGTCCCGAAATGTGTCCTCCCATGTATGAAAACAAGGGTAACAGGGATGGTGACCAACAGTGACAAATTACTGTGTAACAGTTCACATATGCCTCCCGGGACAAGCATGGCCAACATTACCGCTCATGTGCTACCGAGTGAGGATGGAGAGAAGATGAAAATCGACCACCCTAAAAACGACCTAAGGCCATCATTCAGGTGAACACGAAAACACAACTCGATTTCCAACCCACCTTTTACACAGAAAGAAAACATGTCGCTGGTATCATCTAGAGGGGCACGAGGGGACCAATACAACCTAGGGAGCCACACCACAACAACCCATACAGCTTGGAGAGCAGAAGGGGAGTTGTTCACATATGCCTCCCAGGATGAGCATGGCCAACATTACCGCTCATGCGCTACCCAGTGGGGATGGAGAGAAGATGAGAATCGGCCACCCTACAAACGACCCAAGGCCATCGTTTAGGCAAACCCGAAAACACAACTCGATTTCCAACCCACCTTTCACACGGAAAGAAAACCTGCCGCTGGTATCATCTGGGGGGGCACAAGGGGACCACGACGAGCCCGGGAGCCACACCACAACAACCCATACATCTCCAAGAACTTCGAGAGCAGAAGGGGAATTGTTCACATATGCCTCCTGGGACGAGCATGGCCAACATTACCGCTCATGCGCTACTGAGTGGGGATGGAGAGAAGATGAAAATCGGCCACCCTACAAACGACCCAAGGCCATCGTTCAGGCAAACCCGAAAACACAACTCGATTCCCAACTGACCTTTCACACGGAAAGAAAACCTGCCACTGGTATCATCTAGAGGGGCATGAGGAGACCAGGAAAAGCCAGGGAGCCACACCACAACAGCCCATACAACTCCAAGAACTTGGAGAGCAGAAGGGGAATTGTTCACATATGCCTCCTGGGACGACCATCGCTAGTGTTACCGCTCATGCGCTACTGAGTGGGGATGGAGAGAAGATGAAAATCGGCCACCCTACAGACGACCCAAGGCCATCTTTCGGGAAAACCCGAAAACACAACTCGATTTCCAACCCACCTTTCACACGGAAAGAAACCCTGTCGCTGGTATCATCTTGAGGGGCACGAGGAGACCAAGACGAGTCGGGGAGCCACACCACAACAACCCATACAGCTCCAATAACTTAGAGAGCAGAAGGGAAATTGTTCACATATGCCTCCCAGGACGAGCATGGCCAACATTACCGCTCATGCGCTACCGAGTGGGGATGGAGAGAACATGAAAATCGTCCACCCTACAAATGACCCAAGGCCATCCTTCAGGAAAACCCGAAAACACAACTCAATTACCAACCCACCTTTCACACGAAAAGGAAGCCTGTCACTTGTATCATTTGGTTGGGCACAAGGGGACTAAGACGAGCCAGGGCACCGCACCACAACAACCCACACGAGTTTACATGGACGCCCTCGCCCAAACGAGTTTGCACGGACACCATCGAACGATCCACCCGAACGAGTTGACACAGGTGCCATCGAACGACCTGCCCGTAAGAGTTTACATGGGCGCACACAAGACCGAAACAAAGGGACAAGGGAGAGGTAGGCAAACGAGATGCACAAATGTGCACAAAGCCACCCTAGGGTCACAACTTAGCATTTTTGTCATGGGATCGTTCACCCTAGCACACCCTCGCCTAACCCGCCCGAACGAATTGACTCAGACACCCTTAAACAACCCACCCAAACGAATTGACTCGGACACCCTAAAACGACCCACCCGAACGAGTTCACATGGGTGCCCAAACAACCGTAACGAAGGGACAAGGGAGAGCCAGGCAAACGAGCTGCATGGACGTGCACAAAGCCAACCTCGGGTCACAAATTAGCATTTTTTGATATGGGCTCATTCGCCCGGGTGCGCCCTCGACCGACCCGCCTGAAAGAGTTCACCCGAACGACCCGCCCGAACGAGTTCACACGCGCACCCTCAAACGATTCACCAAAATGAACGGACAAGGGAGAGCTGGGCAAACGAGTTGCACGAATGTGCACAAAACCAACCTCGGGTCACAACTTAGCATTTTTTGATACAGGCTCGGTGCCCTCGCCCGACTCGCCTGAACGAGTTCACCCGAACAACCCGCCTGAACGAGTTCACATGCGCACCCTCACACGACTCACCGAAACGAAGGGACAAGGGAGAGCCGGGAAAATGAGCTGCACGAATGTACACAAAGCCAACCTCGGGTCACAACTTAGCATTTTTTAATACAGGCTCGTTCGCCTAGGTGCGCCCTCGCCTGACCTGCCTGAACGAGTTCACCCGAATGACCCGTCCGAACGAGTTCACACGCGCGCCCGCAAACGACTCATCGAAACGAGGGACAAGGGAGAGCCGGGCAAACGAGTTGCAAGAACCTGCACAAAGCCAACCTCGGGTCACAACTTAGCATTTTTTGATATGGGCTCGTTCGCCCGGGTGCGCCCTCGCCCGACTCGCCTGAACGAGTTCACCCGAACGACTAGCCCGAACGAGTTCACACGCGCGCCCTCAAACGACTCACTGAAACGAAGGGACAAGGGAGAGCCGGGCAAACGAGCTGCATGAACGTGCACAAAGCCAACCTCGGGTCACAACTTAGCATTTTTTGATATGGGCTCGTTCGCCCGGGTGCGCCCTCGCCCGACCCGCCTGAACGAGTTCACCCGAATGACCTGCCCGAATGACCCGCCTGAACGAGTTCACACGCACGCCCTCAAATGACTCACCGGAACGAAGGGACAAGGGAGAGCCGGGCAAACGAGCTGCACGAACGTGCACAAAGCCAACCTCAGGTCATAACTTAGCATTTTTTGATACGGGCTCGTTCGCCCGGGTGCACCCTCGCTCGACCTGCCTGAACGAGTTCACTCGAACGACCCGCCCGAACGAGTTCACACGGGCGCCCTCAAATGACTCACCAAATCAAAGGGACAAGGGAGAGCCGGGCAAATGAGCTGGACGAACATGCACAAAGCTAACCTCGGGTCACAACTTAGCATTTTTTGGTACGGGCTTGTTCGCCAGCATGCGCCCTCGCCCGACCCGCCTGAACTTGTTCAACCGAACGACCCGCTCGAACGAGTTCACACGCACACCCTCAAACGACTCACCGAAACGAAGGGACAAGGGAGAGCCGGGTAAACGAGCTGTACGAACGTGCAAAAAGCCAACCTCGGGTCACAACTTAGAATTTTTTGATAAGGCTCGTTCGCCCGGGTGCACCCTCGCCCGACCCCCCTGAACGAGTTCACCCAAACGACCCGCCCGAATGAGTTCACATGCACGCCCTCAAACGACTCACCCAAACGAAGGGACAAGGGAGAGTGTTGTAGATCTAACCCAGAAATATATGATAACAGAAATATCCCAATAATTAACAAGATCAAAATAGATAGAAATGCTTCTTTATTATCAAACCCTTATGGTAGGGCAACACCATACATTCACTCCTTAAGGAAGGAGAATACTCCACAAGCCATATGCCTGTTCATACAAAAATACTTCTCTTCATATCTCTCCATGTGGAGTCTCTAGCCTCTATATAGGCCTCATACATACAATACCATGCATCATTACCATGGTTTCTTCATACCATCAACTAATACCATGGGCCCCTTACATTATTATTAACTACTTGTGGTCCCTTACATGACATGGGTTAACCACCTTATTTATTACTATGGCCCATCCCATTATTACATTATTACCTTGGGTACCCCATATTACCCCCCCTGGGTATATAACATTCCACCCCCCTTAGCATGTTTCGTCTCCGAAACATGGGAAGAACACAAATAATAAGATCTACTCAAAAGATTAGTCCACTGATACCATGCATGTGCATCTAGCCATCCAAGAGAAAGGTGAACCCTCGATCTCGCTGGTGTCTCGCTCGCTTGATATGGAAGTTGACCATGGCAGTTCTTTTGTGTTGATGTGTAGTAGGTGGATCTTTGCTCCTTGCTATCCATCATATGGGGGTTGTTGTCCCTGTGGCTAATAGGTTGGCATCTTGTTGGTTGTTTTCTTGCAGGGTGATGTGGGTGATGATATGTTGAAGTTTTAACCCACGATGTCTTTTTCTATAATTCACCCTGCTGAGGTGCTTGTTGTGGTGTCTTCTTTTCCAATATGACTTCAACCACTGAGTCCTTCTCTGATGTATCAGCACCTGTAACCTTTTCTTCTTTAGCCTCTGTTTGTGTCTGATTGTCGACCATCAATTGCTCCTCATCTGATATGTCCGACCCTGGAACATCTTCTGCTTCAGTCTCCTTGGACTCTATCTGTTTATTAATGGAAATGTCCTGTAATATAATTTTCTTCTTTTTATACCAGAGCTTCAGGAATTTCTTCTGTACATTAATATTGATAGTACCCACAGATTCCATCCAAGGATATCCCAAAATGACATCCATATTATCCATCTCTGAAGCATAAAAATCAACATGCAACACATATTTATCCATAGAAATCTTCAAATCCTTGTACACTTGAACATCCTCATTATCAACCTGTGTATGTTGAATTTGTTTTGCTGGGACTTGCAATTTTTTTGCCAAATTAACACTGATAAAATTATGTTTACAACTAGGATTTATAGACACAACGATCTTCTCCTTTTGAATCAACCCATGAACCTCCAATAAGGATATACCAGTAGGAAATAGACCCACATGTTTCTCCTTGTCTTGTTTTCTGGCATGAGACCATCTGTCTAAAAGTAATTTTTCAAATTCTTCATCGGGCAGGTTGAGACACTTCTTTTGGTTAAGTAATCCCCACCATGTGGCTGCCTCATCTTTAAAACTAGCCGTTGCCACCCATTTCCAATTATATCTAAATAACCTCTTGTATCCATTTATGTGTTCTGCAATAGTATGACCATTATCATTCCCTGTAAAAAATGCCTTGCCAGAAGCCATGAAGAGGGTTTTGAAAAAGAAAAATGGTGAAAATTTGAAATTGTCACAGTTTCTTCAATATTTCTCAGAATCTCTATTGTAACCTGTTTTCCGAAATGGAACAATCATTCTGCATCTGCCCATGTGATAGAAATCCTAATTCAGACACTAGAATTTCAGATCTGCGCTGCTACTCCCCCGCCGTCACCCAAAATTTCTGAAAAAAGAGCTGATTTTAAATCAGTGATATCTCCCTCATCCGGACTCCGATTCACCTGATTTTTTTTTTGAAATTGGGTGTTTTTTCATAAAGATTCTAGATGTGCAATTAGATCTTGCAGATCTTGCACCAAGATGTCTAGATATGCGCCGCAAACGCGCTGCCCGAAAAAATTAGCTGCAACCCCACTAATTATTAGATCAACGATATCGCCTTCATCCGGACTCCGATTCGACCGAATTTTTTTTTGAAATCGGCTATTTTTTCACAAGGAATACAAATATGCAATCATATTTTTCATATCTTGAATCAAAACGTACAGATCTGATCTGAAAACTCGTCGCTCTTGAAATCCTGCAAAAAGTAAAAAAAATTCCACTTTTGTGCCCAAGAAAGTGCTCTGATACCACTTGTTGTAGCTCTAACCCAAAATGATATAGATATGATAAGAAAATATAATATAATGCAAATAAACCCAGAAATAGATAGAAATGCTTCTTTATTATCAAACCCTTATGGTAGGGCAACACCATACATTCACTCCTTAAGGAAGGAGAACACCCCACAAGCCATATGCTTGTTCATACAAAACTATTTCTCTTCATTTCTCTCCATGTGGAGTCTCTAGCCTCTATATATGCCTCATACATACAATACCATGCATCATTACCATGGTTTCCTCATACCATCAACTAATACCATGGGCCCCTTACATTATTATTAACTAATTGTGGTCCCTTACCTGACATGGGTTAACCACCTTATTTATTACTATGGCCCATCCCATTATTACATTATTACCTTGGGTACCTCCCTCGGTACCCCATATCACCCCCCCTAGGTATATAACAGAGAGTTGAGCAAACGAGCTGCACGAACGTGCAAAAAGCCAACCTCGGGTCACAACTTAGCATTTTTTGATACGGGCTCGTTCGCCTAGGTGTGCCCTTGCCCAACCCGCCTGAACGAGTTCACCCGAACGAGTTCACACGCACTTCCTCAAATGACTCACCAAAATGAAGGGACAAGGGAGAGCCGGGCAAACGAGCTACACGAACGTGCACAAATCCAACCTCGGGTCACAACTTAGCATTTTTTGATACGGGCTCGTTCGCCCGGGTACGCCCTCACCCGACCCGCCTGAACGAGTTCACCCAAATGACCCGCCCAAACGAGTTCACACGCACGCCTTCAAACGACTCACCGAAACGAAGGGACAAGGGAGAGCCGGGCAAATGAGCTGCACGAACGTGCACAAAGCCAACCTCGGGTCACAACTTAGCATTTTTCGATATGGGCTTGTTCGCCCCGGTGCGCCCTCACCCGACCTGCCTGAACGAGTTCACCCAAACGACCCGCCCGAACGAGTTCACAGCACGCCCTCAAACGACTCACCGAAACGAAGGGAGAAGGGAGAGCCGGGAAAATGAGCTGCACGAACATGCACAAAGCCAACCTCGGGTCACAACTTAGCATTTTTTGATACGGGCTCGTTCGCCCGCGTGTGTCCTCGCTTGACCAGCCTGAACGAACTGCCCGAACGAGTTCACACGCACGCCCTCAAACAACTCACCGAAACTAAGGGACAAGGGAGAGCTAGGCAAACGTGCTCCACGAACGTGCACAAAGCCAACCTCGGTCACAACTTAGCATTTTTTGATACAGGCTCATTCGCCTGCATGTGCCCTCGCCCGACCCACCTGAATGAGTCCACCTGAACGACCCGCCCGTATGACCCGCTAGAACGAGTTCACCCAAATGACCCGCCCGAACGAGTTCACACGCACGCGCTCAAACGACTCACCGAAACGAAGGGAGAAGTGAGAACCGGGAAACAAACTGCACGAACGTGCACAAAGCCAACCTCGGGTCACAACTTAGCATTTTTCGATACGGGCTTGTTCGCCCGGGTGCGCTCTCGCCCCACCCCCCTGAACAAGTTCACCCGAACGACTCACCCGAATGAGTTCACACGCATGCCCTCAAATGAATCACCGAAACGAAGGGACAAGGGAGAGCCGGGCAAACGAGCTACACGAACATGCATAAAGCCAACCTCGGGTCAAAACTTAGCATTCTTCGATAAGGGCTCATTCGCCCGCGTGAGCCCTCACCTAACCCGCCTGAACGAGTTCACCCGAACGACCTGCC
>APFE030350588.1:2702-41842 GCA_000404065.3 Pinus taeda
CCTCATTCCAACCTTCATCCACCTTTTCCACCCACTCTCACACCCTAAAAATAGTGAAAACTACTCTCGTCCTCCTCTTATAGGCCTCCAATAGTTGCCCTGTTTTCCTCCTGTAGATTTCTTGTGTCCACTTGTAGGCTTTATTTTGAAGGCTAAGGGTGGGAAAAGCCTCCAAGAGGCCACCTGAGACCTCCTAGGACCCATCCAATCCATCCTACATCCTCTCAAGTCCCAAAACCACCCTTCAACACCACCTATTCGCTGCCACATTCACACACAATAAATTACATGCATGTCAATTTCACATAAAAATCCAAAAATATGTCTTTTGCTTATTTGCTTCCAGAAATAACATAGTTAGATGTTGTTTACTTCCTTGAATAGGTAATGGTATTCCTTTCATGGTTTTCATATCACTTCCTGCAAAAGTAGAATTAGTTGGTTAATTAGGGTTCACTAGGTTTGCTTTACATTTCAGTCTTTCTCCTTTTTGGAGTTAGAATAGCAACTATCTTTCTTTCCTTTCATCACATATAGAGCTTCTTCTGATATCCATAGAAGTTGGCACGAGCTCCTAGTGATCTTGCGCTGGCTGACCAAGTGACAACCTGTAGGGAGAACTAGTACTTGTGCATACAACATCAATGCTTCCAAGTTTGTTACGAACTACTGGGTTGATAAGAGTAAAGTAGGTAGCCTAGGAGTTGCAGCATTATTGCTACAATATTGGTGCTCACCAACTATCCAACTTGGTTCTTTTCTCCTTAGGAACATGTACATATGCATCACATCCAAATACCCTTAGATGTGAAAGAGAGGGTTTCTTACAAGTCCATCCCTCTTGTGGTGTCTTATCCTCCAACACTAACAAAGGTGATCTGTTGAATAGGTAACATGTTGTCTCCACTGCCTCTGCGCATAATTCCTATCCTAACTTGGCACCACTCAGCATGTTTCTTTCCCTTTCCATCAATGCCTTTTTCACTCTTTCTGCAACTCCATTTTTCTGAAGTGTGTATGGAGTAGTCTTCTGCCGTGCTATACCACACTTCTTATAGAATTCTTTAAATTCCTTGTTGCAAAATTCTCCACCGTTATTTGTTGTCGACACCTTTATCTTCTTCTCTGTTTGGTTTTCTACCAGACCCTTAAATTCTTTAAACCTGTCAAAGACTTCAGATTTCTTCATGAGGAAATATATCCATGTATTCCTTGAAAAGTCATCTATAAATGATACATAGTACACACATACCAAGTGATGGAACCTTCACAGGTCCAAACACATCACTATGCACAAGCTCTAATATTTGTTTCACCCTCTTACCACCAGAGGGGAAACTCTCCTGATTCTGTTTCCCATATACACAATTTTCACAAAAATGAAAATCCACTGAGCTATTACTCATACCTTCTACCATAGCTTTACCATGAAGTATTTGAAGGCCCTTCTCTCCAATATGTCCAAGCCTTTGATGCCATAGCATGGTCTTCTCTCTAGAGACCACTAGATTTTCTGCTCCACTTTCAGGAACCACAGAATTGTTGCATCCATCAACAACAGTGCTACCTTGTAGCTTGTACAGAGTTCTAGTCCGAACTACCTGCATTAATACCAATGCTCCTCGAACCATCTTGCAGGTATCCTTCTCGAACACTGTTTTTACACCTGCATCATCCAGCTTGCTTACATAAATCAGATTTCTGGTTAATGTAGGAATATGCAGAACACCCGGAAGTGTTCTAACCCTTCCACCTTGCAAGTTCAACTTTAATTTTCTGCGACCAATGATTCTAGCCTTCCTATCATCCCCTGAGAAGACATCACCACCATCGTATTTATCATACTCGCAGAACCACTCTCTATGGGGAGTGAAGTGAAAGGATGCACCTGAGTCAATCAACCATGCCTCATGATCTACATGTGTACTTGAAGAAGCCAAGTACACATCCCCACCTTCATCTGAGCTAGTTTTTTCCTCTGCAGAAAGAATATCATCAGATCCCTTTCCTTTATTAGCAGCTTTAGATTTACAGTCCCTTTTGAAGTTCCATTCCTTTCTGCATTTCCAGCACACCACCTTTGCATGTTTTCCCAGAGATATCTCCCTCTAGATTTAGATCTCCCACTTGATGACTTATTTTTGTTTCTGTTTTGGAACCGTCCTCATACAGACAAGGCATCACCATTCTGGCTCTCCATATTTTTCCGTCTCATCTCCTCCATCAGCAAGGATGAGACTATTTCATCAAAATGCAAGGCAGTTGCTTTGCTACCTATTGCAATAACCAGACTATCCCACGAATCTGGTAGAGAACACAACAAAATGATGCACTTATCTTCATATGAAATTTTAATATCAATAGATGCTAACTGACTTACCACAGTATTAAATGCGTTCAGATGCTCTGTCACCGAGTCTCCATATTTCATCCTAAGGTTATACAACTTTTTCCACAGCAACAGTTTATTCACCAGAGACTTAGATTGGTACAAAGTCCCTAACTTGTCCCACAAAGCCTTCACTGTAGCTTCGCTTGATACATTCAACAATACTGAATTTGAGACACACAATCGTATTGTGCTCTTTGCCTTCCGATCTAACTTTTTCCATTTTTCATCAGGCATTCTCGTTGGTTTAATACTCGGATCTCCCATGATCCACTGATCTTTATCCACCAACAGATCCTCCATCTTCAGTTTCCACAACTCAAAACTCTAACAATTAAATTTCTCGATCTCTAACTTTCCACTGCTCGCCATCTTCTTTCACCACCAGAATCGATCTCGCAGATCTCCCACCGAATAGGGTCTACCATAGGCCCGATCAAAACCCCTCAGTAACAAAGGCGTCCCCTTGAAGCCAAAAACAACTCTGATACCAAATGTAGGTTTTAACCCCGTACAGAAATTACCTGCATACGAATTCTAAAACACGGAAAATAAACAATGTGAGAGCATAACACATAAAACACATATGCACACAGATTTTCCCTTGGATCCCAAAATCGGGACTGCCAGCTTGATTTTTCATTATATTCCTTTCAATGTTACAATACATATTTATACATGCCAAAGCATCCAATGCCATGGACCGAAAACCATAGATAGGTTCGCCCAACCTAATATAGGGTCTAAAAAAAAATTTCCTAGGGCACTGCCCCGGACCCCGTAGAGGGGGGCTACCCACCCTCCTCAAACCTCCTATAACCCCCCGGTTCACTACGTAGGTTAGTCGTGGAAAGAATATAACACAACCCAACAATCTGTTGCATCACTAGACCATCAAGTGTATGAATCACGAACATGAAACAACCAATTCAAAGGGCAATAATCAGTCCCTTTGCTCAATCTGAGGCACCGAACATGAAAGGAAGCTGGAACCAGGATACAACACCCTCTAGGTCGGTTTTCTGGAAGAAATGAGCTGACATCAACAGAATAGGGCCCACAGTAGGTGAGGCAATGAGGATCCTCAACCAAGGCATGAGGGAAAATAGTAATGTGATTGATGGACTGACACCAGGGACAATGGAAAAAGTGGGGCCGAGGGACAAACAAACTTCCCTTGTCAGAGCATAAAGCGCATGGTTGACTTGGCAGCGACTGACTCAACTTCAGAGGGGATGGGGACAGTATGACTGGAGGACAAAATGGTCAGCACAAGATGGACGATATTAAAATATGGATGGAATATTGTGACATGATAGAATGGGACGCGAAACAAACTCCATGGATGCAAGGGTGACTCATCATGGATGCTCTGAACAAGGGTGACTCAATGACGCTGCCACATAGAATAGGCCTGGCGGGGACCATGAAAGCATGAGTAAATGATGGTTACTCATGACAAAAATCAATAGGTGGTACGACAAGTATGAAGAGGAGGTGGACCTCAAAGTACAAGTGTCGCTTTATAATGAAATTTGATTTTGAGAGGAGACGAAGTGACCCTTTTTGGAAAAATGAATTTGTGGTGAAGTGCCAAATCGTCAAAAACTGAGGAAGACCCATTATAGAACTTGATGAGAGATTTCCAATGGCATGGATGGTTCATCAAACAAAGCTACAGTCTGGTCGCAATGTGCAACAAAAAAACTGTGGGTTTACCTATAAAACAACGTTTTCCCTCCAATTTGAGAGGAGGAGAAGGCCCTAAATTTTGTGTACATCATAGCGGACAAACCAACCATCAAAATCAGGATCTAAGACTTTTAGGCAAGTGGCCTTACTTGTCTAAAGACGACCTTAATGCTTCTTGGAATTATGGTTCCTGGTGAATAATTAAGGGAAGAGGAAAATGAGAATGAACTACTGGAGGAGGTCTAGAATCATCCTCACCCACGAATGTCAAACATGGGGACTATGTGGGCATAGACTAGAATATTTGAAGATATGGTATCAAATGTCTACGATATGTGATGGGCATATGGGTCGCTTGAGAGGCTAGTAGGACAAACTATCCAAGGAATGGGAGGATAGTCAACCATACCTAGATCGAGTGGGATCTAGGATTAGACTTATGTTAATCAATTGAGAAGATGGCTAGGTGAAAACCATCATGCCCCCAAGCATGGGATACTTCTCGCAAACATATGTGATGGAGGGGACTGATCTGGTATGCAAAGGTGGGAATGACGCCCCCTAGCAGGAGGAGTTTGTGGAGTTCCATTATGTTTTGAGTGCTCGAAAAAGGGATTCAAGCATCTCGACCCAACTTGGCACGAGATCCTCCAAAGGATGATAAGGATATGTAGGGGCCTATGTGGCCCCCCAAGTATGTTATTGGTGTACTGGATGTATTTAGAGTGGTAGACTCCAAACACTTGTATGTTTTATGTGATACATAATATGATTATGCATTTTTATATGATGATGATGGTTCTCCATGTGTTGTGTTTATGGTTGTTTTCTGTGGTATACATGTGATAAATGCCAATCTAAAATGTTATTTGCAATGGTATCTACATAATTATTTTGGGCTCTAGGAAGATGACTAAAAGTGATGGCTTCACATTCACGTACCAACAGCTTAACTCGTAAACATTTTCTAAATAGAACTTGGTTATGCACATGATACACACCATTCAATTGCATGACAAGTAGCAAGGAATCTAAACGAACATGAAGATGAAGGATGCGATGAGCGAGGGCAGATCCAATGCACACGCTGTTCAAAAGGACTAATATATGTAAGGGGATAAAAATGTCCCAGTCTATCGAGGCTAGATTCCTGGAGAAGCGACTCACACCGTAGGCATGACCAATATACAATGTGGATGGTGGATCCATCTGAAAGGTGCAAAAGACAACGAATGAAGTGATATAGCCTACCTAAATTCATGACAAAAATAAAGACACACAAATCAAATGGATATGATATGAGAAAAATTTCTTGAGGTAGAGTGCATTGGGAGAATTAGGAAGGAGATGGCCTTCACAATCCTCCAAAAAATATTCCCCCTTGCCTAAATGTAAGGGTAATCAGGGGTAGACATAACTTCCATGATGTCCTTATCAGAATGGAAGATGGGCGGACAGAAGGAACACTGACTACATGATGTGGCGATGGTACCTGGTGCATCAACCTGAGAGGGAAGGTTCACATATGCATCATCTGGAATGGTAGACGACGAGCTAGTAGATGGAGGATCTACGAATGTTGAGACCTGGGATTTTTTTGAAAGAGGTTTGATAAAAGCACGCACAAAAACCTTTGAAAGGTTTTTTGCGAGAACTCAAGGATGATGATAGGTAAAGGATATGGCTCATGGAGTTTGTCATCTAGACATTAGGGGGAGGGATCACGATGGTGGGACCAGAGTCCCCCTTTTCTTGTTTACTAGTGGTACCATAATCCACGGGTAAAGGAGTAGGTGTTCCACTACGGGTGGTATCGTATTCACAAAGCACTTCAAGGCAATCGTGAAATTCGTCGAGACAAGGGCAACAATGAGAGTAGTGACCATGATGATCGCATAAGACATAAGGGTGATTTGTGCGTAACATTCTAAGTTTCTTGGTTGGACCCAGTAAGTTAACATGGACTTCAGGGATATTGACTCAGGGAACATTTCATGAACCAAAGGTTTAAGATGAGGCAGTTCAGGACAATTATTGGTGGATTGCCAACAACTTTACACAAAGTGCACGAAGGTGACAACTTTGGGGCCTTAGGGGCTGGAGGAGCTTGGGGAGCCTTGTCCTTAAGTTCTTTCCTATTGGATTTGCCCCTCTGTTTGGATGCTTTCGCAATAGGAGTGGGTTCCTATTGAGGTTGTGATGGAACTGAAGTAGCAACAAGGCCCGTCGGGACCGGTTGGACTAGGATCAGAGCATGATAAGGTCTGAGCTGACTAGGTGGAATGCTTGCAGGGTGATAAATGTACCATAATGGGATCCCCAAAGTCATATTAGAAAGAACCAGCGAAGCCATGATAGGGACTAAAAATATTCTTGGAGGGGGAGATAAGAAAGGTATCTGGCTTGTAGGGTAATGTCCTGGCAGAACAACTCTTGGATGGTAGAGACCTGGAGGAATAGTTCCTAGGGGGAACATAATAAAGGCACCCACAAATGGAGGAGGTCTTGGAGGGTGGATCCGGGTGGCTCGATTGGGATGGTAACCGCAGGGTGTTTAGGAGTTAGTTGCGGATCAGATGTACTAGACTGCTTGAGGGTATCTATGATGCTTGTAACATGCAAACATTCAAAGAGTTAGGCTTTGAGATGAGAGGGGGAGGACCAGGGAAAACACCCAACAATGAGGATTATTTATAGACTCCAGGTGAAACATCGGTGAGAGGAGTTGGAGACTGCTTATCTAACACCACCGACATAATGGACTCAGGGGAGGTCACCGATGCCGACTCGTAGTAAGTCAACTGATCGATGGTAACGATATTCCCTTCACGGGGGAAGCAAATCTTGTGGAAAAATATAGATGCGACAACTGACATTACATAGGTGTAACTACGACCCAAGAAAATGTTGTAATCTAAAGGGGCATCAATAACCTCAATGTATACATGGACAGTCTTGCCCACAAAAGTCACTGGATAGTTGTGGTACATGCCAAGAGGCTGGGAAGAGTGTCCGTCCCAAGCACACAAAGTGATGGTGGAGGGGGACATCTCAAGTGACTTAAGTTGTTTCCAAATGACAACGGACATCATACAGGTGGATGCACCTTCGTCAATAATGCATCAGGAGATGATGACATTATGGACTCAGACTAGTATATGGAAAGCAACGAATGAAGGCAATGGGGGATATTTTGATGTATCAACTGGGAAGACAATCAAACGATCATAGGAAGGATCTATTGTGCTCAAAGTAGTTAGTAGAGCTTTATTTTGAGATGAGCATGACTGAAGTATTTCTAACGGTTACATGGCGGCAAGTGATTACGCCGAGTCTTCTACTATACTGTATGTATGGGCAACTCGGTTAGAGGACACATTATGGCGTAATGGTCCCTTAGGGATCTTAGGAATTTCCTCAACTTTAGGTTGATGGATCCATAGTAGACCATTTGGTGTCGTAAGAGGCTCAATAGATGCTTAGGTTTTGGACTCGGTAGCAGACGAAGTCGATGGCTTGTCATATTGACGCAACCGAGTTTGTAGGTTGATATCGGAGGGATTAACCTCATCAGAATTCACCATGAGGATCTGGTAGTCACCAAGACCATAAAGTTGGGGGGGATGGGCTGCTTGACCTGGCTGAGGTTCAGCAACAATAAATCCTTGTTGAGTGAAAGGATTTGTAAGCACTGTCGGTTGAGATGGCTTAGGATTCTAAGGCGATTGTTGACCTCTAAAAGTTGCTTGACCTTCCCATATTTGGCACATCTGGGGTAAGAGAGGACACTCATGTGTATAATGGCCATGTACACCACAATATGCACAAGGCTTGTTCGTATAAATAACTTTGTTCTGCTTGGGATGAATGCCCTATTGCTAGTTGTTGGTGTTAGGCTGGTTCCCCTGAGGTTCACTAGGTTGGTTACCATGATTACCTTGGTTACCCTTGTTACCCTTCCCCTTATTCTTTTTCTTCAAATTTTGGGGATTGGTCGCACTCTGTTGTGCAAACACTTGACCTTGAGGGGGAGGTGGTTGTTGGGGTTGAGGATGCATGGGAGGCTGTGATGCTAATGCTTGAGGGGCCGGAGCACTCGACTATGCATAAGGAGAAGCAACGGTTTTATAGATGGGTTGGGGCCCTAAAAACATGTTGCTAGCAGGAGGGGCATAAGTGTTAGAGGAAGTGGTGCCCCCTTGTGGATAGCCATAAATTTGTTGAGTATATGGCGAAGGGTGTGAAAGGGTTCCAATGATACCATCGACGGCGTGAAATGCCCCTGGTGCATTGGCACCTCCAGGGCGGGGAAGGTCTGGAATAACAATATAGATATAACAAGATTTCACATAAATTAGGTCATATCTTAGAGTGGTTTGGAGAGATTCTTCCTCTGTCTGAGGAAAATGGGATGCAACATCTTTTCCAATGGGTGATAAAAGGCTCCTATGAAACCAATCTAGGTAGACACGACCTTCGAAGGGCGGGGCACGACATGTGCTACTCCTTCTACACCATTCCTGAACATGATTGGAAAGACGGGTGGTAGAGGACTGACATAATGAGGTTAAGAGCTCTGTACCAGTGTCATATCAAAGAGATAACTGAAAATATGAGAGGAACGCTTTAGCAAACATCACGAAAATGGAATGAGATGCGGTGGGCTGGTCTACATACCATTTTACAACGTCTCTAGTGAGCATGCGTTGGAACAACCGAAGACGAATGGAGTCATCGGTAATGAAATTGGATGAACACCACATGTGGAAGGAGAAGACATGACTAGTAGGGTCCTCTCCAGAATTACCCTCAAACTTTGGGATGTTAGAGGGAAGCTTAGTCGGCATAGCATGCCAACCAACATTGTGGTGTATTGGGTCATTTATCAAGTGGCTAAAATCCAGGAGACTTAACCCAGCCATAAAGGGTAACATGGGAGTTGTCGGAATGGTTTCTGAGACAGTTCCTCTAGATGTGACCACCGGGGTAGAACATGAGCCAACACCAGGTTGGGTTCCTGCACCAGCTGTGGTTCCATACATGGTGACGATATGCGGTGAAGGAGGCTTGGAATTAGATGAGGAATCAGATGAACCAGGAGAAGAGTCGGCATGGGGACTTGAGGGACTATGAACTCGAACTCGGTGGGGAGTAATATGCACAAGTGGAAACTAGGGATGAAGGCTTAAAAGTCTCCACGACAATCACCTTGGTGGCGCAATGGTGGTAAGACACACATGACACAAAAATGGTGAAGGGAGATCAACAATATGCCTTTGTCTCTGTGAGGGGAGATAAATTTATTATGTTAAGTATTGGCTTGGCGATATAAACTAAGCACCCTTCGCTTAAGGTGTGCAAGTGTGTTTATTGATTAAGCCTAGATTGTGTTTGAAAAAAGAAAAACTTGCTGAAAATAAATTGAAATTAATAACAGAAAGTGAACAACAAAACAACTAACTAAACCCCACCCAAACTAGGTTTGTGTAAAATCCCTAACACAAAATATTCCTCAAACCCTAGAAAAAACTCCAACCAAATATGTGCAAATGATATAATAACCCAGAAGTGATAAAATAACAGTGGAACAACGTATAATAATGTAAACCGGGAATATAAGCAGATACACAAGAAATGCAACAAGAAATGCTAAGCCATTTTATTATATTGAGCAATAAATGAGTAAAAGAGGTGATTAGACAGATGACACCTCGACTTGCACAAGGCAAGTGAAGAAATACTATCGGAATGACAAGAATGGCCTCTCTGTGTGGATGCTGCTACTGCGAGAAAAAAAATGATGATTTGGGACTGCTGCCCTCCTCGGAAAAAGCTGAAACTCTGGATTCAGGCTCTACTCAAAAAAACCCATAAAAACCCAGAAAGCTTTTCTGAAATGGCCGAACCCCGAAAATCACCCCCCTTGGGGTTCTGCACAGTTCCTCAAAGATGCTGATGAAACTGCTGCTGAAATGCTGATGAAACTGTTGCTGAAATACTGATGAAACTACTGCTGGAATGCCAATGGAAATACCTTGCCCGAGCAGGCACTCAAAGTCCCCCGGGGCTAAGGGTGAGATCTCCGAATGGAGACACTCAACGCAATAAACAGTGCTAAAGACTAGCTAAACAACCAGCGTGCTCTAAGTCGAAATGACTATCACAAATGCCCATAACCAGAATGATCCCAAATGAGGGGGTTCCTCTCTATTTTATAGCCTCTGCCTCTCACAATCCCTAGGCTCACTTTCTCTTGCGTGATCCCCTTCTTGCCATGTGTTCCTTCCCTCTTGCGTAGTCCCTCCATGTGTCTGTATGGGCCCCATTTCTGTGTCCCCTTTTGGCCCCCTTGGTTCCCCCTTAAGTCACAACGTTGTGCTACCTAGGAAGTGACTTTTTATTCTAAAGTGAGTTATGTTCCCTCTTCCTCACTTTTTATTTACAAATAACTATAGAAGGAAAAAATTGAACAAAATTGAATATTCCAATTAGCCATAGCTAATTAGGAATATTACAGTCTTCCTCGGCAAAATGTTGCTTGTCCTCAAGCAACTGAAGTGATGGATGCTGTAAGATCTCCTCACTCTCCCAAGTGGCATCCTCATCCGGCAAATTCTTCCGCCTCACCAAGAATTCCCGGACTGTCCTGCTCTGCAACCGTCTCTCCATAGAGTCAATGATAGCCTCCGGCTGCAATACCAAATGCCCCTCATCATCCGTGGGTGGTAGCTCATTTGTCACGGTCACCTGCTGCCCCAATGCTTCATCAGGCATGATACATGAAAAATGTTATGAATCTTGCTGCCTTGGGGCAACTCCAACTCATATGCAACCTGTCAAATCCTACGTATCACCCTGTATGGCCCATAAAAGCGGGGCTTGAGCTTCTCAGCTCTCTTCTGCTTCAGCGATGACTGTCGGTATGGCTGTAATAGGTAGACCATGTCCCCTACCTCGAACTGTCTCTCCACCTGACCCTTATCGGCATATAGCTTCTGCTGGTTCTACGCTATAGCTATGTTATCCTTGAGAGCTCAGAGGATATTCTAACTCTCTTGGATCCAAATCTTGGCTCTAGGAGCCTTGCTATCACCAAACATCATGTCAGCAAAAGATAAAGGATGATACCCATATAAGGCATAGAATGGTGACATACCAATGGACATGTGATGTGAAGTATTGTAGCAATACTCCCCCAGATATAGCCACTTTAGCCATGCTCGCTGCTGCCCATTGACATAGTTACGCAAGTAGCCCTCCAGCCACTTGTTAACTATCTCCGTCTGTCCGTGATAGCTGGTACTCGGTGTCAACTCCGTCCCCACCAATCAGAAAAGCTCCTGCCAAAACCTGCCCATGAAACGGCTGTCCCTGTCACTGATGATGGTCTTAGGAAGACCATGTAGCCTGAAGATCTGCCTGAAGAAAAGCTCAGCCACCTGTGCTGTTGTATAGTGTGCGGATATGGCAAAGAAATGTGTGTACTTCGTCAGTCGATCAACGACGACAAGGATACAATCCTTGCCCTGTACCATGGGCAACCCTGTGATGAAATCCATCAAAATACTCTCCCATTTCCCCTCCAAAATGGGAAGAGGCTGCAATAATCCTGCGGGATGGCTCATCTCTCCCTTGTTCCTCTAGCAAACATCGCATTCCTGGATGTGCTAGAGTATGTCCTCCTTGAGGCCCTTCCATGAGAACCTCTCCTTAATGGCCGTGTAGGTTTTGGTAAAACCCTGATGTCCTGCCAATGGGGAATCATGTGATGCATGGAGTATCTTCTTCTTGAGCTGAGACCCCTCAGTCAAGAAGATCCGGTCCTTGTAGTAGATGATCTCATCGACCACCCTGTACCTGTCATCTGCCACTTGCCTATCCAGAACCTCACATGCAAATATGTCCTTGGAGTACTCTACTAAGAGTCGAGCCCTCCAATCTGTATCCAAGCTCATAAGAGACAACGTGGCTGGTTTACGTGAAGGGGCATCTGCTACCACGTTGTTCTTACCTTTGACATACTCAATGTCAAAGTCATATGCTTGGATCTTACTGATCCACTTCTGCTGCCTCTCCTGTAGCTACTTCTGCTCCAAAAAGAACTTCAGGCTATTGTGATCAGTCCTCACCCTGAACCTCTTGCCTACCAAATACTGCTGGTACTTAGCCAATGCATGCATGATGGCCAGCATTTCCTTGTCGTATATGGAATACAACCTCTTGTGCGGAAGGAGCTTCCAGCTCTCAAATGCTATAGGGTGACCTCCCTGCATCAATACTGCACCGATCCCCTCTCCCTACGCATCACACTCCAAAACAAATGGCTGCGTGCAATTTGGCAATGCAAGCAACTCCTAGATAGGCCGCTTTATGTCTCCCTTTCGGAAGACTGCCTCCATCCGATGAGCCGAGACAGCCTGAGGCAGATATGTGTGCTGTCCCCGTATCTTCTCATGCCTCCCTGTCTTCTCATCATCCCACTCCATCTCCAGGGTCTTCCAATTTGTCGTGGCCTTCCCTAGAGTGATAAGCCACTGAAAACCCAGTATCATGTTGGTGTCCGGAATATCGACCACGAAAAAGTGGTCAATCAATGTGTAGGTGCCCATCGTCACTGAAAGCTCTGGAACATAACGAGCACACGTCATGGTTTGATCTCCTAGGACCAATACTGAAAACCCATCGAAGCTCTCTGTCTGTATACCTCTCTGCTCAACCATCTGGGCATCGATGAAGTTGTGGGTTGCCCCACTATCAACCAAAACTGATATGCACTGGCCACGTACTGTCCCTCATACGCGTAGCGTCAGATACTTGGGAACTCCCTGCAACGCTGCAAGGGCCCCTCCGGTGGGTGCAAAAGATGCACCACCTGCTGCTGGTGGTGGAGGTGGCAAAGGTCCCTGTATGGCATGGCTATCTCCTGCCTCCACATCCTCCTCGTCATCCTTTTCTCCACTGCTCTCGGAGAAGACCTCAATAAAATGTGCTTTGCTAGCAGCACATCTATGTCCTGGTGCCCATGGCTCCTAACAGGTGAAGCACAACCGCCTCTTCTTCAGCTCCCTCCTGGCATCGTCGTCAAGCTGTACTCATCCTGGATTCCCCTTTGGAGGAGGAATCCTCACATCCTTCCCCTTAGACTGAAAATTCTGTCTCTAGGGGTAAGGTGTCCGGGTCCTGGGTAAGACATCCTGTAAGCCCCAGGTCCTGCTGATAGCATCCTGAAGCGTAGCTGGTCTAATGGATCGGACTAGACCCCGAAGTGGTTCTGCTAACCCCTCAACATACATATAGAACCTCCGTACCATGGAGAGGTCTGGGACCATCACGAAGACCCTCAAGAAATCTGCAATGTAGGTCTCTGGGCTCCCTTTCTGTTTGAGCCTCGTCAGCTCAACAAAATGCTGCACTGGATCCCTTCGATCAAATCACCCCATCAGTCTCCTAGTAAACTCGGCATATGACATCACTATGGAGTGCCCCAATGTAACCATCCCATGAAACAACCAATCTTGGGCCTCACCATCCAAATGCAACGTTGCCATCTTGATGGTCTCTACCTCCGACATTTGGTTAAGCTGGAAATAAATGTCCAGCTTCTCCACCCAAGACTTTGCCGAACTGTTTGATGAGCCATCAAACGTAGGCAAGTGGAATCTGCTCGTTGCACCATGGGTGTCGCCATCATGGTAATGTCAGTACCCTCTGTGACGATCGCGGGGTCTGCTATCCCACTGGAGCTTAACAAAATCTCTAAATGAGAGGGCTTCCCTGAACTCCTGCCCATAGGCCTGGTACTCTGCAAAATAATTGCCCATATGTTCGGGCTCTGCCTCCTGTTGGGCTACGGCCCCCGTGTCTGCTCCTAAGAAAGTGGGCATGGTAGAGAGTGTAGGAGCATGTGATGCCACCTGCTGCGCAGTATCACGTTACTCTCGCAAGTGATGGGATGCACCTGATCCCTCACCAATATGAAAAACTCGTGGGATCTCACGTTGTCTGGCCTCTACTGCCGTGAATCTCTGCCCCATCACCTCAATCTGCCTCGACAGATCCTGCACGGATTTGAGGAGCATATTCTCAAATCTCTTCCCGTCATCATTCGCCATCGGATCCTCTTGCTCCGCGTCCACCACAGGCTCCTCCTGTTCTGTGTCCACCACCAGAACACAGTCTCCCTCTCCGTAAGTGTTCTCCAACCTACGCCCAGTGTCTCTGTATCTCTGACCTCTATAACAGATATATGGTTTTTCCCCCGGTGTCATAGATTGCTAGCTCCACAGACTGAGCCAGATCTATGCTCTGATACCACTGTAATATCCCTAACCCGGAATATTCCTCAAACCCTAGCAAAAACTCCAACCAAGTATGTGCAAATGATATAATAACCCAGAAGTGATAAAATAACAGTGGAATAGCATATAATAATGTAAACCGGGAATATAAGCAGATACACAAGAAATGCAGCGAGAAATGCTAAGTCATTTTATTATACTGAGTAATAAATGAGTACAAGAGGTGATTAGATAGATGGCACCTCGACTTGCACAAGGCAAGTGAAGAAATACTCTCAGAATGACAAGAATGGCTTCTCTGCGTGGACGCTGCTGCTAGAAAACAAATGATGATTTGGGATTGCTCCCCTCCTCGGAAAAAGTTGAAACTCTAGATTCAGGCTCTACTCAAGAAATCTAGAAAAACCCAGAAAGCTTTCCTGGAATGGCCTCGCACTGATTTGCGTCCCAACTGTTGGAAAACTGTCGTGTTGTTATTGCTGCTGGAAATCGAATGAGGATTTGGGGCTGCTCCCCTCCTTGGAAAAGGCTGAAACTCTGGAATTGGACTCTACTAAAAAAACCCAGAACAACCCAGAAAGCTTTTCTGAAATGGCCGACCCCCGAAAATAACCCCCTTGGGATTCTGCGCAGTTCCTCAAAGACGCTGATGAAACTGCTGCTGAAATGTTGATGAAACTACTGCTGAAATGCCAATGGAAATACTTTGCCCAAACAAGCACTTGAAGTCCCCAAGGGCTAAGGGTGAGATCTCCGAACGGAGACACTCAATGCACTAAACAGTGCTGCAGACTAGCTAAACAGCTAGCGTGCTCTAAGTTGAAATGACTATCACAAATCCTCATAACTAGAATGATCCTAAATGAGGGGGTTCCTCTCTATTTTATAGCCTCTACCTCTCACAATCCCTAGGCTCACTTTCTCCTACGTGATCCCCTTCTTGCCATGTGTCCCTTCCCTCCTACGCAGTCCCTCCATGTGTCTGCGTGGGCCCCATTTCTGCGTTCCCTTTTGGCCCCCTTGGTTCCCCCTTAAGTCACAACATTGTGCTACCTAGGAAGTGACTTTTTATTCTAAAGTGAGTTATGTTCCCTCTTCCTCACTTTTTATTTACAAATAACTATAGAAGGCAAAAATCGAACAAAATCGAATATTCCAATTAGCCATATCTAATTAGGAATATTACAGTTTGCAAACATTGTGTTGGTTGGTGGCAAAATCGACTGAAAAACACACTAAAAAGGTCAAGAGATCTAATTTTCGGTGTGACTAGGATCAAATGACACTAGGCTGCTAGAAAGTGGTGCAGCTACAACAAAAAACCAGAGAGGAAGATCGTTTTAAAAAGATAGGGAGATGGGTGAAAAAAACTAGGACAACATATGGGACCCTAAGGCCAATGACTAAACAAGGTTTAATATGAAACTATGGATGGAAACAACCTATCCTTAGAAATCTAAAACATAAAGGTATAGATCTGGAAAATATGGCTGAAAGTGTTGCAAAAACTCAGACTACTTACTCAACTAAACTCCTCCTATAAAGATGGAAGCGTAGTAGAAGCCCTAAGGGGCTAAATTCCACTTCGACGAGTAAATCAGAGTTGACCAAGGCATAAGCGGGGTGAGATAGAGGTCAAATAACCCAATAGACAACTCTCAGCAACCAGAAACAGATCTGATAAAAACCTGGAAACCCTAAAAATTGTAGGTACTGACCTATTTTCAGGGGGGATCTCACTTTCTAGGCTGGACGGCGCGCTTTGGATTCCTTTTTGGGTAGAAAAGTGTGATTTCTGCTCTTTGATTCCTGGTTGGAAAATCTCGAAAAAACTGTCGTCTCTATTGCGGCTGGTTCTTGTGACATGCGAAAAACACCAGAAAACTTGTGAAAAAAAAAACTGAAGGTCACCCAGGTTTCCAGATCTGAAGTAAAAAACTAGTGGAGTCACTAATTTTGTTGTAGTGTTTTCTTCTCAAAGATGTACGAAAAGAAAACAATTAAGACTATGGATGACAAAAGCCTCAACAATATAAATGGTTGCTAAACTTTGTAGATCTGCAACAACTAATATAAACAAAACCTACCAAAGTCTTGATCTATGCCATAATCATAGTTAAATAGCAAAATGAAACGATAATAACTCCCATCATCCAATGGAAACCAGGTATACAAAGGATAGATTTTATTATAACACCCGTGAAGGGAACAAATAAATGTTACTAGTCCCCCTTTATGGAATGGGTTCTTGGCTATCCTCAAACGCCTTCAAGTTGTGTAGAGTCTTTCTCCTCTATAATGTGTAAACCCAACAAATAAAATGTTTGAGCTCAATGGGAACTCAAATGGAAGAAAAGTGGTGTGCAACAATGAAAATAATCAGAGTTACAACAGTGAGTGCAACAATGAAAATAATCAAAAGTGAACAGTGAATGAAAACCCTTCTATTTATAACAAAATATTGAGTTATGCTCGAATAATGAGCAATAATAAAATATTATTAACCCCATTCTTAGAATAATCACTTGGAATATTTTATTATATTTGGTTAGGAGGGAAAAAGTATTTAAAATTTTATTTAGAAATAATAAATAAATAAACGATTTATTTATCATATCCAGAAATTGGTGAAGGAATAATAAACAAATAGTGATTTATTTAATTATTCCTAATAAATTTAATCAAATTTGACAATGAATAATAATTAATTAATTATTCATAGAGAAAATAAGACAACTAATGATTTATCTATTTATTTTTCATAATTGGGTCAAATATGACAAAGAATATTAATTAATCAATGGTTTAATTAATTATTCCTGCAACATAATTAAATAAATAGTGATTTATTTAATTATTCGTCACATGTTTAATTATAAATTACATAATGAATGTGGTTTATTTAGTAACTTCTCACAGTAAAAACAATTTTACTATGGTAAAATTGGTTTTACATGGTGTACTTCGATCCATCTAGTAAATTAGGCTAGATGATCAATTTTTTGGTGATAACACAAAGTGCAACCCATTATCTAATATACTACTTGAAGATTGAAACCGATATGAAGAGGTAAAAATTTTAAAAATGTCTTAAGATACACGATCATATGCTTTAGAAAGAACAAATTTTGACATGGTAACGGGTCTTCCATCCAATTTGATTAAATGCATCCCCTCTTGTGCAAAATCAATTACTTCATTTATTAACCTTCCTCTAAGAAACTCAAATTGTTCCACGGAGATTGCTTTTGAAAGCAGTGGATTTATGTAGACAATAATAATCTTAGCCATATTATTATATATACTATTACATGGTGAAATAAGTAGCAAATACCTAAAAAATTCTTAAGCAATATACCTTCGGGATAAGTTTTATAAAGGTACAATTGAATCTTCCTGACACCCTCTTGGAAATCCATACTTGTTCTGTCACTCTTAAAATATCTGCACCCAAAATATTAAAAATATGTTCAAATAACTCTACAGTTCCCATATCAGGTCGTAGACTCCCACCTTTCTGAAATGATTTTATGATTGCCAATATCTCTTCTGAAGTCACTGACTCAAGTAATACTTCATTCTCCTCTTCTTCCACTAATCTAGGAAATGCCTCTAGAACCTTTAGCATGGATCATATATCCTCATGGATAGGGGCCTTAAATACTTGACTAAACTAACTAATCCCCATTAATGCTAAATCCAGAAATCCCTTGAATGATTGTCCCTCCTCATTGACCATATCCCAAATAGTATTAAAATTCTTCATGTGGATTTAATTTTGAAAAAATTATACGTTTTGATCTCTTGCTTCAAGCTACAAAGCCCTACTTTTCAACCCCACTCCCTTTATTCATCTAATAGGATTTTTACTTGTAACTTTTCTAAAACTCTAAGCTAAGCCATTTGTTCAATAGTATGGACCTCGCGATAATTGATTTTGGCCAATTTATCCTCAATTTCCTTGAGCATGAAAGTCCCTTTTAACCTTTTGACTTTGGCCCAAGAAATCACCTTTTCCTTGAGGGTCTTCATATTGTGTGCAAATTGCATACATGTCGAGTGCTCCACCCTCGAATCATATGACACTCAAGAATAATTTACCAAGTTTCTTAACTCCTCTTCTTCCACCCAATGAAAATTATATTTGAATGTGAAGTCAAAGTGCATGGTGTTATTGCCCACTTCCAAAAAATGGGCATATGATATTAAATATGGACCCATCCAACCCATGAGAAATATTGTCTTAATTTTGAATCAAATATTAATGGACAAGGGATCTGTCTAGTGTTTTAAACATCGTTGCATCCCGTGCTCTATTATTTGTCTAGGTGAGAGCAATCTCAATTGGTTTTAAATCCATCCAACCAGCTCTTTCAATAAAATCTACAAAAAGTTGAGCCAATCTATCTTCCCTGGCATGGGAACTCCATATTTCACCTCTATTGACAATGAAATTTATATCTCCCTTGATAATAAGGGTTTCCACCCGCAAACAATGAAGTGAGAATAACCAATCCTATAATTGTTCCTTTTCATCATATGGCCCATAAAAATTCATAACATGGAAGTCTAGGTTGAGTTCCTGGCTGTGAGTAATGATTACCAATCCCAATGACACTACAAAGGAGGAACATAACAAAAGAGAATATCAATAACTTGTAATTAGTCCACTCAATGAATAAAATGAACTCACATTGATAAATTTCGATCCCTTGACATGCTTTCAAGTTGATTTAATAAAGTTATCAACTTGACCCATAGTCTCATGCGATAAAATCACATCTAGAACATCAACTTCTAATAACATTTTAAGGGAAAGAATTTTTGGCTTACCTCCCAACCCCTTCATGTTCATAGACAAGATTTTCATGTGGGAATGCTTTGAGGGGTCCTCTTCTTTATAAGTACCCTTAAACTCTGTCTACCTCAGTTAATCTATTTCATTAATTTTTCTTGAGCAATGTGAATGGGTAAATTTTGAACTGTATTATTGCCCCCTTGCTCAAAGGCAAATCCATCCCCAACCCCCTATAAATATGTGTAGAATATCTAGATATAAGAAAGTAAGACTCCTAGAATAGAGTTGGATGAATTAGAAGTGCAAGGAAATAAAATTGGAGAAGCCTCCAAGATAGGAATACTAGACCTAGTCTTGATATTATGAATGGATTTCAAATCATCTGAATTTGAGACCAAAGGATTCAAAGGGCGTGGATTTAAGTGGAAAATTGAAGATGGAGATGCGACATCACTATAAAAAAGATGGCTAGAGCTAGAAAGCGTATTTTCGTATGCAAAGAATTTGAAATTTGATAAGTCACATCCCAAAGCTTTTTTAGTGCATCCCATTGTGCCTCCAATATGCCCTTTTCTTCTAGGATATCAAAATTATAGATCTTGTCCTACACTACCTCTATCGAAGCTGAGATGAGGGGAACTAAAATACCTCCAATAACTATATCTGCTGAGAATTATGGGTAATGGAAGGCATGTCCTGAGCCTTCCGTGTAGTTTCAAAGCACATTATCAGATGTGTAGAATGACCTTATTTGTTTCTATTTGCCCATAGATACCATTGAGGGACATTGGAGACTTGATTTGAGGAAAACCCTCCCTTCCAATGAAGGCCTATTAACCTTTGGAGAAAAAGGCTCCACTTTTTGTCTGTTAGAAGATGGGAGAGAGAAATCCACCGTCACATGCCCAACTATGTTGCACCTAAAACATCTTAACATAACATCTATGTAGTCTAAGATTTATGTATATGAATTATGCTTGTTTACCACTTTTGTGGACGCATATAACCCCTTGTCTAGCATCTATCTCCAACAAGATGAGACCAATAAAACACAAATTATTGTCTATGAATCCTAAATCACTCACTACATGCTTACTGATAATGTTCCCAATGGCCTTAAAAACCTCTTATTCTACAACTTCAATAGGATATTGGGTAATTTTACCCAATTTGGAGTATCACATCCTTAACAGACTAAGGAAAGAAGAGGAAATGCCACAACTTTATCCCTGGCATATTATGGTCCATGAAGCACCTTTTTACAATTATCTAATGCACTTACCCTTCATTTGAAAAACAAAACCATGTTAGCCCCTAGATAGGAAATGGTAGATGGAAACGTAACCCAAACGAGGGCTCCAATGATGTTGAGTTCACGACTGCAACTATCTCATGTTTTACCTTGCATCTAACGAATTTTCCTGCTATGGTTTTATGGAGTAGATCCACAACTTGTTGCAATCACAAATCCTTACTCACCACCAGAGAGACATTAGGGCCATGAGAGAAGATAATTCATTTTTTTTATGTAAAAAAATCGAGAGAACCATATTCAAACCCTCGAAGTTCATCCATATCAATACATAAGCCAATGAAATCGCTGCCTTGACAAGTGGAGATTGCCAAGGGTGCCTTAAACGTGGAGTTTGGGTTGTTTGTTAAAGAAGGGGAGTAAATGGGTGTGATGTGATTAGAATCAGTAGTATTGAACTTCTTGGCTATCGTGGGAGGAGTAATCGCACAAGAGGTGGACCCTTTTGTTGAGGAGGCTTGACAAGTCAAGTTCTCAAGGAAGTTGTCATAATTGTTATTTCCACACGAATCAACAACCCTCGAGTCATCCTTGTGTATTACTAGTCCCAATCTAGTCACGTGATGTTGTGTGACAAAGGTTTGATCTTCTATTAGGGATTCCTCCAACTAATATATCAATTCGACTACCTCATCATCTAACATGGCATTGTATTCAATTTCTAAGGGATTAGCCATGTCACTATTCATAGTGCGGGGTATTCCTCTAAATCAAAACGCTAACACTCACTTCATATATATAACACCACTATATCATTTATCATGTATTAACAATAATAGAAAGCCTTCATTATTAATTTTAACCTCTATCTTGGAACTCCATACATTATAATCTCTCTTTCTATATGTATATGTGTGTGTGTGTGTGTGTGTGTAGTTATATTATTAATAAATAAATTACAAAAAAGAACATGTAAAGGGACCCAACAAAATTTACATATAATAAAATAGGTGCATGGGGGTTATCTTCAACCCTAGAGGGACAAAAGTGTATCCCTTTTATTGGAGTCTCGAAGTAACAACCAATAATGTGGTAGAATCATAGCATTGTTGCAAAGTTTAAATATTGTAAATGCTAATAATTCTCCCAAGCTAATTGTGATCAAGGGGATAAAATATATGCTAAAAATGAAAGTGATCAAAATCTCCTAAAACTAGTGCCAATCATATATCTCATCATTTTGATTCCAACGATGCTTGAATTGCCTCAATCTGAAACCATATGAGGAAGTTATCACGTTCTGAAGTTTTTGGCAAACAAATAAAAATTTAACTTGCAGGGTTGACTATGCAAGGAGTAGATGCCACATGGCAGTCTATACAATGACATCATCTATTGACTAGGTAGTGCAAGAACCAATAAGGATCGTCATGTGGCACACACTGGAAACAACGTTTGGGTTCGGTTGAATTTGGGTCAATCCATTGTGCTATGTGGCCCAATCAAAGGGGTGAAGGTTTGAAAGAATTTGCAAGCTTTTTGAATGCTTACAAGGTCTAAATTGAGAAGAGGAGAAGGATCACTTGAAGAACCTAACCCTAAAACTGGATCAAGGAGGCCACAAACTCCACAAGTTATGGAACAGGAAGAAGGACAAGAGCTAATGTTTGAGGATGAGAGAGATTTTAGAAAGGCATCCTTTAATATGAATGAGATGGTGAAAGTGTTGTACAATGAGAGAACAACAAGGTTGCAAGGAGAAAGTTATAATCAACCAAAAGGTAATGGTGGTAATGGGAGCAAGTCTCCACCTCCTCCTCCTCCTTCACTTCCATCTACACCTCCTTCATCCCATAGGGCTACTTCTCTTACATCTGTATGAGGACATATTAAGTATCCTTTGATTAAGCTTGATGTCAAGTTTGAAATGCCAATGTACAATGGGGAAGTAAATGTTGAAAATTCGGATAATTGGGTTCGTCAAATTGAAGTCTATTACATGACTCAAAAGATTGATGATGATTTCACAAATATCTAGTTTGATTCTCTTCAATTGGAAGGTGAAACTCTCATCTGGTGGGACGCTAGAACTCAAGAATATTTGAAGAAAAGTGGTAAAATTATCTCTTATTGGAATGATTATATAGTGGCATTAAGAAGGCAATTTTATCCATTAGCTTACATGGAAAAAACAATTATGGATTGACAAAATTTCAGACAAGCTAAAGGTCAAAGTGTCCAAAGTTATACATAAGAATTTAGAAGAATAACTTTAATCTTGGGTGTTGATTTGACCTCACAAGATACTCTCCTTAAGTATATAAGTGGATTACATAGTTGTTTGAGACTTACAAGTATGGGAATGAAAGGTATGGCTTATAGGTGATGAAATCAAAATCACAGCATTGGGAATGAAAGGTATGGCTTCTAATGCAAGTACTAGTTCTTCTAGTAAGCCTATTGAATCTCAAAATGATAAAGAAAGAAGTGAAGTTTTCCATATTAGGGTCATTACAAGATATACAAAGGTTGATACATATTTGATAGTGGATCTCAAGTCAATATTACCTCTGAAGCAATTGTTAAGAAACTTAATTTAGAGACTACACCTCATGCAAAACCTTACCCTTTGGGTTGGGTATGTGATGATGTCAAATTACAAGTGACAAGAAAATGTAAACTCAAATTTGCCATCACTGCTAATTTTATAGATGAGGTAGAGCTTGATGTTATACCACTTGATATTTACGGGATTGTCTTAGGGAGTCCATACTTTTATGACCAAAATCCATATTCTATTATCTTGAGAACAAATATCATATTTTCAAAGATGGAGTTGAGTATATTGCTGGAGCACATCTCAAGAAGATGAACTTATCTCTTGTTAGTGTTGGTCAAATGAAAAGGCTTGTGAATGTTAGTAAGAATTTTGTGCTGTTGATGATTAAAGCTAAAGATACTGCTGAATCTAAGGCTTTTTCGGGATGTGACTCTAAACTCAAACATGAATTGGTTGAATTTATTAACACTTATGACAAGATGTTTTAGGAACCTAAAGGGTTACCTCCAAAAAGAGGAATTAAACATGAGATTCAATTGCAGCAAGATGCAACAGTTCCGAATATTGGCATGTATAAAATGTCAGTTTTGGAGAATGTAGAAATTAAGAAGAAAATTCAAGAGCTGCTTGACAAAGGGGTCATCAGACCTAGTACATCTCCTTGTGGGTCTCCTATTGCTTTGGTTCCAAAGAAAGATGGTACATGGTGCATGTGTGTGGATTTCTGAGCATTGAATAAGATCACGGTAAAGAATCACTATCCTCTTCCTCACATTGATGATTTGCTAGATCAGTTAAAGGATGTTGTTTATTTTACTAAGTTAGATTTGAGAAGCGGTTATCATCAGACAAGGATCGCTGAATATGATATTTGGAAAACTGGTTTCAAGACAAAACAAGGTCTATTTGAATGGTTAGTTACGACCGTTCCTTGATGATTTTGTCATATTCTACTTAGATGATCTTATGATTTTCAGTAAGACTCGTGAAGAGCATGTCAAGCATGTAAAACAAGTTCTAGATGTCTTGAAAAAGGAAAAGTTGTAACTGAAGATGTCTAAATGTGAATTTTGGAAAACCTCTTTGGTTTATTTGGGTCATATTGTACGAGGTGGTGAATTGAAGATTGATCCCTCCAAAGTTGATGTTATTGTGAATTGAACCAAACCCAACAATGTAACACAGGTTAGGAGCTTTTTGGGAGAAACCCAATATTGGAGAAAATTTATCACTAACTTCTCATTCATTGCAACACCATTACATGCTTTGACAAGTGTGAAGCAGGTTTTTCAGTGGGGGGGCAAGCAACATAAAGTCTTTGATATTTTAAAAGAGAAAATAAACATTACAAGGAAAAGACCTTCTAGCGGAGGTTTTTGCGGAAGCCCCTCTAAAAATAGCTCAAAAATTTGTTTGTAGTGGAGGTCACTAGCAGAGGTGGGCAAGTAGATATTTTAGCAGATGTTTTTTTTATGGTGCGTCTAAAATCTACAAATGCACTGGTGCTACATAAAACATGGTGCACTGTCGAAAATTTATTTAAAAAAATAACACGGTGTACTAAATAATATAATGCACCGGTGCTTGAATAGTCGATAGTGCTAGTGCCCTTCACATAGTAAAACATCCTGGTGCATACCAATAAGGAGCACCACTATAGCTTTAAATTTCAGAGAGATGTGGTTCTATTTTCCAACGAAGCCCAGATGCGGTAAACTTAACAAAATGCCCTGGGTATCTTCTAAAGAGCACTGCCAAAAAATAGTGATGCTATAGTAAAAACAAAACAATAGTACGGTACCTGTAGAGAATTTCCTTGGGTCGTCTCCTGAGAAAAGCACTGACATATTTTGTAATTAAATAAATGTGGTGCTTTTGAATATATCACGTATCGGTGCATTGGTGAAACGACTGGAGGAGGGTTAAATAAAAAAACCCTCATGGCCGTAATTTTCATTTTTACAATCTATAGTGCGGGAGAGCTTTGAAGCATTGGTGCCACTCTTGCTGCATGCAAGCACCCTAGCATCGATGCTTCTCTTTCTCACCATCCTTCTGTACTGTGCTCACTATCTGGTTTTCAATTTTTTTCAAGCCATCCTAAAATTTGTTTTTCTCCATTACGTGTCCACAATCCCCCCCTATTGCCCAAATGTCTAGGTAATTTCTATGTTTCTTTATAATTTATTTTTTTAGCAAATTAGAATTGTAAATTAGGTTAAATTTTCCATTATTTTTCAAAAAAAAGCATTGCGGGATGCGTTCGATACATTTGTCTCTTACCGGGTGTAGTGCACCCTGTAAATTTATAGGGTGCAATGTGTTTCGGTACATGAACATAACACATCGTCATTGTTTCCGTGCATTTTGTAAATAAAACACACCAAGAAAGTTGTGACAGATTGCACGTAAGTGCATCACTCCTGGTGTGTTTGTATTTATTAAACACACGGAAAAAAATAATATTTAAAAATATTCCTATTGCTTGGTGCATTTAATAACTTGAACATTTTGTACCAGTGCAAAAAGGTTATACGTACGCATCGATGCACAAGTGTGTCGCACCACTATCAAAAGCTAAATTTTGTAAAATAACAACAGTGCATCATACTTATATGTGCACCAATATCAATGCGGTTATAGTTGAAAGAGCACCGATGCTAGTGCATGACTGTGTTTTGAGTGCACCGTTGTTTTTTTTTCTTTAATTGAAAGTTATGTTTTAATATTTATAAATAAATATTTCATTTAATTAAAAAAATATTTTTATTTATAAGGTTGATGTATTTTATATGTCAATCATGTAGCAAAGACATCAGCAAAGGGAGCAATAGCAAGAGCATGGGTAGCAGGGGGACACATAAAATATGGTATGAACATGCCAGGCTAGAGAGAGGGAGAGGGATTTATACCCTCACCATATTACTACAGCGACCCAAGTGCTCTTGAGGAATGTAGGTCTCCTCAAGTACTATGAGGAGGCTACATCCCTGAAGGTACACTCTATTTTATTGGCGCATTTGATCTGCCGATGGAGTGTCTAGGAGCAGGATTTCTGTGTCGGTCTTAAGGAGTGGTATAGGCCCACTAAGGAGGACATATAATTTATCACTAACCTATCAAAGAGAGGGGAGGATTTTCCCCAGTTCCCTAATGTCCCCCCATGGTGTTTCAACTTAGAGTTAGCTTGCATACACTTAGAGATATGTTGGGCCTCATGCGGTTCATCCATCATATTTTCAGGCTCGTGGTTGACAACTACGAATTTTTATTTTTCTACAGAGGAGGTTAGGTGTCTCTCGTTTAGTCACCACCATTGCATACTTTAGTAGTGATGGGCAACACATTAGTTGTCCTCTTTTATATGATGTTAATTCTTTGATTTAGGTGCTACATTGCATCAGATGGTTTGCCATTTTTTTGAGGTAGTTTTGCATGGATTTAGATAAATGTCATGCATTGAGACATGGGAGGGAGACCTTCCCTTTCGCTTCCGAGTTTTTATGTTTATTTTCTAAGAGGTTTCTAGAGACGAGGCCTACATTTGACCGTCGCCCTTCGAGGTTGATCACTAAGGTCTGGATGAGCATATGGGGGTAGATGATTCCCAAGAGGGGCCTGTCGGATTATCCGACCAAGATTTCTCCTAAGGCACTAGCGCTACTCGCTAGTGAGGATGACCATGCATTTGTCGCGTTGGCATTTCTGTACGCGAAGATTGATTGGAGAGGGTGTCCCAACATCTTCTTTAAAATGGATGAGACTCCAGATGATAGAGGTAATATTAGTGTTTTCTTTAAATTAACATAGTTTCATTTTCTTATTTTAATGAATTAGAATAAAATTTATTCTAGCACGTTCATTAACTTATTTTATTAAATTGTTTAATAAATTTGTCTAATTATTTTTCTGTACTATATATTTTGTAGACATCGACACATTTTATGGGGACATGCCTCCTCCCCCACAGGATGTTGGAGGAGATGAGGATATGGGTGAGGCATATCCTCATGGGGGCGTGGGCGTCCTGGGCCATAGGGATATTCTACAGGTTCAGATGAACTACTGCGACAAATTGGCCAAAGTTTTGTTTGATGTGGGAGTATGCCCTACGATGGTTCGATATATCACCACGGATCCTAGTTTCATGGGTCTGTATAGGGACTACCCATGCGATATCATGTCTCTTATACGAAATATCATCAGAGCTAGTAGGTTATTGACAATGATGAGGGATGCAGGCCAACATCATGCAACAACAGATACGTCAGATGAGGGGGGTGATGACAATGATTAGGATGATGATCATGATCATAATCACGAGGGTGGTGATCATGGTGCTTCTGGTAGTACCACCCCATTGGATCATGGTCGTCATGGTGTTGGTGATCCTTCTAGTAGTATATCGCCTCATCAGTTGCCTGATGATGAGATGCCAGAGCTAGAGGATGTGCCTAATGTTTGTCTTGACAAAGTAGACCAATTACCTCCTCCTCAAACTCAGAGTTTTCCAGACCGAGTTAAGGGTGCAGGCGTAGTTAACCATCAATCATCTTCTACTCATGCAGATCAACCACCTCCTCCTCCACCTCAGCTAAGTTCGACAGACGTTAATCATGCAATAGTTGACCATCCATCGTCTTCTACTACAAACCAACCTAGCACTGTGTCTGTTTTATTGGATATTTGATTGCACTTATTTGACTTATATATATTTTAAGGTCACAAACAAGCCAGACACCAAATTGGTGTATGAGACCCCCTTGTTTGTGGGACAAGGGACCCACCTTTGTAGATATTTGGCTGTTAAGTCTACGAAGACATACATACTTTACCCCCCTCTGGTTTTGAATCTGTGACCTCTTAGGAGGAAACATATGCTCTTAACCATTAGGCTCACTCGGGTGCATTTTTTGTTCATGTTTATTTACTTAATTTATATGTTGGTGTTGATGTGTACATTGTTAGGCCATGTTAGATATGTTCGTTTAATGTGCTTGAAGATAGATATATATGTGATAACAACTATTTGACATGAGATTTATAATAATTTGAGGATATTTGTGGTGATGATGTTAGATTATAGTATTTGTATTTTGTTATATGTGAACACGATGATGATGCCCTGTTAGATTATTATATTTTTGTGCTAGTTAATGACACTTATATGTGCTAGAGGTGTATATAATTAGTAGATGATAGTGAATTTGAATATGTATTTTAGATGATGTTTATGATAGTTAGAATGATTATCACCATGATGTTTATTTTTATGAAATAATATTTATTAGAGATTATGTATTGTTGAACTTATATCAAACTTGTATATGTGAAATTGCATGCAAAACGACTTACTTTTTAAAAAAATACAAAGATATTTTTATAAATTACGAAGTTTAGTATGTTTGAAACTATGATTGTAATATAACGATATATATTTTTCTATTGCTTAGATAGTTCATTAATATTCAATCTAACTTAATTATTAAAATATTGCAATACTACAAGGAAAAAATAATTAAAGGTAAAATAATTTATGTAGTTCTCAATAAGAGGAAAATGTGTAACCAATTCAATTTTTAATATAAAAAATATATTAATAATAAATTATTCAAAATATAATCAAAACTAATTAATATCGGTTTTAAAATTGAATCCATTGTTAAATTTAAAAACTTAAGTCACAATTTTTTATAACTTGCAACCTAGATCCATCTTAACTCTGGATCTACCAAGCGGTGAGAGGGATCAAATCTCTTGATATGCAAACATCTTTTAGAGTGAAAATAGATTTGATCCCTTTAGGCGCTTGGTAGATTCGAATTTCAAATGGATTGGTATAATATGTATATAGTTGACATTGAAATATTTTATTTATAATTCACGTTTTCCACGTTAAAATGTTAAAATATGCCCCCTCATAATTTTTTCCTATATGTATACATTTAATTATTTTTATTATTAATATTTTCTAAAATATTGGATATGAAATCCATATTAAACATTGAAAATTTTACAAACATCCCTCATACATTGAATTATAAAGAAAATATTAATAGAATAAGAATTTTCTCAATCTTTCTTCACTAAAGTGAAATATAAGAAAAATTTCAATTTAAATTACTTTACTTTTCTCTATATAAAATATCTATAAAATTATGTTATTTAATATGGACATTGAAATATTTATTCCTCATAATAAAAGCTATTTTTTTTTGTTACTTTATATTTCTATATAAAGTTATATAAGTTTAAGGTGTAAATTGAAGTATTGTAATTATGGTGGACATTAATTTCTTTTGTTATTACTATTTTTTTAATTGTTAATTTAAATTATTATGTTACTATTTTTAAATGTAACATGACAACATCTCTCCCATACTAAACATCTCATAGTCGAATTAATTTAGATTTAGTATAACTTAAAAAATTATATTTATATTAAATTTAATTTATTACTAAAGTTATAGAAGTTCAAGCAATTTCAATTTATATTCATAACCAATCTTACCAATTTAAATTAGAAATTTCTCTTTTCTAAGTATGAGGATAAAGAAATATAACACAAACTTCACATGAAGTTACTTTTAGTTGGGAATTTGCTCTATTGAAAGTTCTCCTTTAAAGAGACAAGTTAATTTTTTTTTCTAGTAATAAAGATATGACGTTTTGATGTTATTTTGGTTCTTTATTTGCTATTGTACTCGTTTGAATTTAACTTTTTTTAAATGATAAATATGAATTAACTAATACAAAAATGCTAATATATTAAGTTTAAACTTTTGATAAATAATATATTTGATTATTTCGTAATAAAAAAACTCAAAAAAATTATTTTTTCCACATACTTATGTTGAGATAGTCACTAAAATTCATGTTTTTTCACAGTTCTCCTAGCTAATATTACATCACATTCACAATGATAAAGACATGTTTAGTTTAACTAATTTTGTTATAAATACATAAAAAATAGATATTTATTTCACATAATCTAAATAGGAAACATAAATGCATCACCAAGCCTATTTGAAAGTCAAACAAATGTCTCATAATCACCATCACAAATTCGGTGTGCTTGATATGTTACTCTCGCACCAGTATGATCATATTTATCAAACACATCGCACAAATAATATTTAAACATATAGTTATAGCTTGGTGTGTTCGATAACGTAAACTTTTTGTACGAGTGCTAAAATGTTACACGTGCACACCAATGACACACCACTACGAAAAAATTGTGAACTAATAGCAGTGTGTCAAAGGTATTTATGCACCGATTTTGGTGCAATTGTGTTTTAAATCAAACTGGATCCGGTGCATCACTGTGTTTTGAGCGCATCGATGATGCTTTTTTAAAATTGAAAGTTATGTTTCCATATTAATAAATGCATTTTTCATTTAATAAAAAAAATTGTGAATCATAACAATTATATTATAAAATGACAACAAGACGAATAAAAAAACAACATAATTAGCGAAATAATGACAACAAAAAGATATAACAATAGTATAAATGATGAAATAACACAAGTACATATCACTCTTCATTGTCATCACCCTAATTATCTTCCTCGCTTGGCATGATAACATTGTTGTCCTCAAAAATGTGTTTTTATCTAGGGTCATGTCTTAATATGAACCACCAATCCCTATCTAACAAATCTGCATAAAAAAACACCTGGTTGCGGTGTTTTGGGAAAACATCTGGCTCCCTCGCTTCATGCCACAATTTCCAAAGTTGATAGATATAGGCCCACTATCGCGATCTTTCTTTACATTATTCCGATCAAAGGTGTCCCACCACTTGCACCTAGTAATAACACATTGGAACGAAGAGAAGTCCACTTGAATGATCTCTTGAATCTTTCCAACGTAACCTAATGTCCCCTGCATTAGGTTTTGATCGCGGTTGCTAGCCCGACTAGATTGATCAAACTTGAATTCCACTCCATAGTCTTGTGTCATGTATCCATCATCGACATCCTCTGTGCAAAAATGACTTTCATATGCTCACATAGATGGGAACAAATGCACCTATAAAAAAGTGAAAAAAATCACAGTCATGTGTCTAATAACTCAAACATAATTAAAAATAATATATATATATATATATGTATATATAACTGTACAGAAATAGAATATAATTACTAGTTGTTGTGCCCTATCTCTATGATTAATGCATCCTCTTCAGCACACGGGTAACGACCATATCCACTATATTTCTCTCTTACTTTATCAACAACCCAACTATTAGGGCACGCCATTGGCATATTTTCTTTTAAATGACCAGGATAAGGCACACTTCTACCATTCAATCATTTGAATTATTTACGGTCACTCTCCCATTTCCTCCTCTTCTCTTTGTAAAATGCGACCCATGATTGTATCACTTCTATATTGTAAAGAATGAATTTATTGATGGCTTCAATTTCTCAATTTGTTGATCATGATCAACTCAAACCAATATATATATATATATATATAATATATATATAATAATATATATATATTATATAATATTATATATATATAATATATTATATATATATATAATATATATATATATATATATTATATATAGAGAGAGAGGAGAGAGAGAGAGAGAGAGAGAGAGAGAGAGAGAGAGATATTATACTTATGAGATCAAAATATGAATTCATATGAAGTTCAGTGTGAATAATTACCGCGTAGTAATTTGACAAATGATAAGCTTGCACTTACTCTTTATCATCCACCTCTTTCCATTCTCTTCTAGAATCTCCCCTTCTCCTTTATCTTCATCCCAAATTGTCACACCTAGTGTGTTATCATTTCTCTTGATGTACTCACTGGCATAATAGAAAGAATCATATGATATATACCCCTCTGCCATAGACCCCTTAGGTTTTTCTTTTTGTCGAACAAAACCTTTCAATTTCTTCATGTACCTCTCTAATAAGAACATCCAATGACAAGAAACGACCACAACTAATTCAACCTCATATATTAGGTGGATTAGAAGATGAACTCGCAAGTCCATGAAACTCTTCGGAAACTCCTTCTCAAACATAGAAACAGTCTCAACGATCTCTTGATGTCATCATGGAATGCTAACCATATGAATCTCCTCTGGTGTGATCCAACATACAAATGCAAATAATTTAGATATGGCACATCATAGGTCTTGGGGGAAGTCATGGTTCGCACACCCATGCACGAGCATAGGATAATGACACTACACAGTAAATAGTACATTACACAAAAATTGATTATAAAATATCCCATTACATAAAAATAAAAAATAAATAAAAAAATAAAAAAATTCATCTTTTTTACATGCGTACTCTTAGAAGGTCCAAATGGCCATGTGATTTCAACCCTGACCAATGATATTCCACAGTGAAGTAGTGACGTAGTGAAGACCCATATAACTAAGGCACCCTCACACTCATTATAACTTCCTCTGCCAAAGAAATATCATATTTCTTTAAAATCTATGGGACATCACCTTCTTTGAAAGACCAAGAGGGACCAACCTCTCCTCTAGTTTCTTGTCTTGGACAATGTTTCTTTTTAATTTTTGACGAAATAAGATCTTCCCTAATAGCTAATGTGTCACTTTATTTCGATGATATGTGCTTCCATAAAGAAGATGAAACATTTTTAAATATATGCATGGGATCTAGTAAGTGGGAAATCTTAAGATGCTCCCAATATGGGAGCTCATAAAAGACAAATTTCCCTTTCATCCCAATTGTAATTTCTCAACATAGGTGTTGAAGAATTCTGGATCATTGAACATAGGCTCCCCATTTGAATCGAACATTTCTGCAAACTCCTTCTCCTTCTCTCTCTCACATTCTCTAAGCCATTCAACTGATGTCATTATTGCAGGCCTTTGGGTTCTCTTGGTTTTCCATTGAAAGTGGATGTTGTTGTTTTGTAAGGGTGTTATTCTAGGAGAAATACCTTGGAGTAGTCATACAATGGCTTTCGTAGGTGGTCAGGCCAATTATCCTTCAGAGAAGGTCCACAACATTTACATCCATGATACCCTTTTGTTACAAGACCTGCAAAATTATTGTATATAGGCTAACACATTAGCGACCATGAAGATTTGAACAATTGCAACAAATTAAATTAATATGCGAAACAATATTGTTACTGAACAAATCAATAAGAATGTAATTTACCATAACAAACTCCTAAGCCTAGATAATTGTTGGGAACGGGTTCCCTGGGGGTCATTTTTGGAGTTAAAAACCTAAGTTTTGGGGAAGAAGGCCCGAAGTTTATATAAAGAAATGTAAAGTCTCCACATTTTGTGGTCGCGGAGTGCGAAGATATCTGAGTCAAAAAGGGTTTTCCACCCTTAGTCTAGATAGGTTGTGTCGGTTTTGGAGATCCACGCTTGGTCTATGGACCACGTGATTGTATAAAAAGAAGGTCTTAGAGGAGTCTAAGAAGGAAAGTAAGTGAAGTAGAAGTTCTTGACAAGTCTGTAAAGGGCTAAGAGCGAGAGTCTTAACATAGGAAGAGGCTCTACATTTGAGTGCGTAGAGGTCTAGTGTAGAAGTCTGCAGTTGAGTGCGCAGACCCCTACAGTTGTGTGCACAAGGCAGATAGAGTCTGTATTGAGAATCCAAATCATCAATAAAGAGAAGTATTCTGAAATTACTGTGTACTTTCCATCTGTATGTGTGTTATTTTACTTATGTTATGAATGTTGCGATTATTCTATGTTGAATAATAGGGTTATGAATTAATGCTATATTGATGCGCAGATCTATGTATTTCACTTTGTCATGTGAACGCAAGTAAGAATATATGTTTACACGAAGATAACTATAATGCATGTTAAAGTTAACCAATACTTAAGCTAATCTGGGTAGACACAAAAGTAAGGATAATTATAGAGGTGCGTAAGCACCTGATTTATCTTTTTAGGGTCCGCGAAGGACAATTGGAGACTTTCGCGGAGGCTCCAAGGACGAATAAGAGAAGTACATTGATAAGCCCTAAAGGGCTTATCGATCTGTGTGAAGGCAGAGTAAAGGTCTAAAAACCGACATCAAAACCATCTCAAGGTGCAAAAACTTGGTTCTTGCATCCCTCCATACTGCTTCAGGTGAGACTTCAGTCTGCACTCTGCAGATTGATGCCAAAAGGGCTAGTAGTATAGGGATTTTCTTGGCTTCTTAACGTTGAACATGGGTCAGAGCCCATCAAGCCAACAAATGGTTCCATTGCTAGGATCGGGATCTACATAACTAAATGTGTGATGTCGCATCATTGGAATCCAACTAAGAAAGAGATCGAAGGCTGGTTGGATAGAAAGATCTATGAATGCGCGGTGCAAGAGAACATGAATCCACGATTGACAAAATAACAGTGGTTGGACAGATATTTGTACACAGAAATACACGAAATATTCTTCTGTTCCTTCTAAGTTGAGTTATATGAGTGGATCACGAAGTTGGAAAATGACCAAGGGAGGTGGAGGCTTGACAATCTGATTGTTTAGACACTGGAGTTAGTGCAGAGATTGAGAGCCTCTAAAGATAATATCGTGCGTGTTGTCGACCATTGGCTCGATCGCATCATAGGAGGATTTGTGACAGAGTTCACGGTCGATACTTCTGTCAGTTACAACGAAGTAGAGCACCACTTCTTCAAAGGACCGAGGTAAGTATTTGAAGTCACTAAATACTTGGATTAAGATTCTCTTATGTGAAAAGAGGGTCATGCAGTTACCTTGATGTTTGGAGCTACACAAAGTGGAAGGTCTTTCAGGGATGGAGGAAGAAAAGGTCTTGAATATAGCCCGCTGATTTAGCCTCCTTCGAGTGACGACAAAGGAGTAGTGCAGTCTTCTCCACTGGGTGTTGTTCAACTAATAAGACAGGGGTTCCCGCGAATACCTACACCGCCTCCATCTTAGTCCCATCCATCCTCACCTCCACCACTCACCCCATTACCCACACCACCACCACCTCCACCACTGTTCAATATGGCGAACTCCATAAAGCTACTTGTATTCAAGGGCATAGGAAATGAATATCCGGACTAGTTTTGGTTCGTCGTGAAGGCTGTATGGGAAGCTCAGGGTATCGCGGATGACCAAATGAAGAAAGCCACACTAGTTAGTTCTTTGTAGGACTACGCACTAATGTGGCACATTAAGTACAGTGCTGATAACCTGACGTTCGCATTGGCAGATATCCAAGCTGCGGTAAATAGAGAATTCAGTAGACCTAAGTCTCAAGCGCAATAAATTGTGGGATTCAAGGAGATCATGATGAAGCCTGGGGAGATTCCCTGGGATTTGGATCAAAGATTGAAGTGTATGATCTGTGAAGCCAACATGAACCTAATTAATGGGCAGCACCGCGAATGGTTCGTGGCCTCACTCCTGCCCCACCTAAGGGTTGGGCTATCACAACAGAAGATTGGGACCCAGGCCGAAGCTTTGGAAATTGTGATGAGACTACATGAGACACCAATGCAGGATGCTAATCTAGGGGTTCAACAGATTCACACACAGTTGCAAGACCTTTGCCTCGAAATGCAAAGTCTGAAGAAAGACAGAACAACTCGGCCGAGGTGCGTGAAGAAGTTTGGTGCCTAAAATGCAAAGGTCAGGGACATGACAAGGATCATTGTCCAGTCTTTGCGAACTATTTTGCAGTAGGGGGACCAATGCCTCTAAGGCCGTAGGCTGCGATAGGGCCAAGTGTAGGGCCTGCGCTATGGTGTACCATATGCCAAGTAGCTAGGAAACATGCAACCGAAAACTTCCATTTGCTGCATAAATTCATACAGACACCACAACATCTCTTCTGCAATTTCTGTCAATCAGTAGGTCATGATGAGCACAATTGCCGTAGTTACGAATTAATGATGGACATGACACATGCATACATGGTGTAGGCAGAAATGTGGCCTCCAGACCAAGGTGTTGGGGGAACGCGAGGTGAGTATCAGGGGCGCACTCGAGGCCGAGGTGGAGGGGGGGCTGGTAGAGGTTGAGGGTAGCTTTTTGTTACAATTATGGAGGACCAGGACACTACGTGAGAGACTGTCCGAATCCGACGTGACTTTCATGCCGCTACTGTAATCAGTTTGACCATGCAACTGAGGATTGCCCTACATTGTTGGCTAAGATTCATGAAAAAGGGGGCGCAACCGACGCAGAACCTCCAAACAATGAGGGATGAGCCTCGCGAGGAGGACCCTAAGGTAAACATCATGCTACAAAGCGGAACGATGACTGGGGAGGATAAAGGGAAGCAACCTTCATAAGATGAATGGGTCCGCAAAGCACCAAAAAGGAGACTGGGTTTGATTTGGAGTGCGCAAAAGAAACATTTATGGAAGCAAAGAAAAGCTTCATTGAGCCCTCTACCTCAGCGAGTCCAGAGAAACCAGTTGAAGACATGGACCCATCCATGATTATCACCTTGTTAGAGACCTGCATGAAACTACTCCATGATAGTAAGGCTATGAAGTGACTGCATGAACTGATCAATTGATGCGATGTCAAGGATAGCGCTACTAGCGAACCACGTGTAGTTAAAAGCTTGGAAAACATAAGGCAAGGACTGGATGTGAGACGAGACTCATCACTCAAATAAGGGAATACGAAATGGACCAAGTTATCTTGGATCTAGGGTCTGACGCGAATGTTTTGCCAAAACAAACATGGGAAAGAATGGGGAGACCTACACTCTAGTGGTCTTTGATCTAGTTAAGGATGGTGAATCAACATAAAATCATCCCAATGGGGAGGCTGCAAGGGGTAATTGTTGACATCAAGGGAGCGAGCGCGCAGGCGAATTTTGAAGTAATAGAAATTGTGGATGATAGCAATCCCTACATGTTATGGGCAAAATTTAGTGTTTCTTCAAATGCTTAACCCTCTAGACCTAGTAGCTAGTCTAGAAACAACAAACAAAGTATTTCGTTGCTTTTCCTATAGTTAATAGATAAGAGAAATAAGGACAAAGGTACCAACCTGTAACTTTCGCTCGATCCCTCTCTCCTTTGTCCGATTTCGCCACTCCTTCCCGTACTTAACTCACTTGGAAAGTACCTACACACAAGCCGAGACAAAAACCCATCAAAGCATACAATAATGATGATCTGTTAACTAAACATATCATAAAATCAAGAATACGATATACATCATATAAACACATGAATGGAAAAAGCTTAGAATTCTTTATTAATAGAAGGAAATATTACAACCCATGTAGATGCATGCTTGATTCAATGTCATCCTTCCAGATTCAAACCCTTCTCTCCTCATGAAGCAACAATTCGACATCATCACAATACTCTTACTAATCTCATTCAAACAACATTTCCTTAGCTCAAGAAATTCCAACCTAGACCAGCCTTTGAATGCTTGGTCAATTTATAGCTGAATGGAGGAGGTTAAGCCATTAATGGCCCTCATGAATGCTTTTCCAAAATTGGGAAGTGGTTCCATGGAGGAAGGGATGATGGATCAAGGTTCATTCATCCTCTTCCTCATCCAAAAGCGAGCTCCATCCATCTGGAAACTTCCAGAAGCATCCATTGGATGAGGAATCCAATGGATTCATTTCAAAAATTTGATGAATCTCGCTCAACGCAGGTGAAACAAAGGCTAGGTGCGATGCATAACACCCAGACAGTGCAGTTCCTGCAATGCATTGCAGCTTGATAAAGGGCCATCTACGCTGATCTCTCTAAGGGCAATTTTTAGATGAATGGTGTCATGAAACTCTTGGGAGGAAAACATGATGTAGGTTAACTTCATTAGGGAATGAAAACAACGGAATTAGGAGTTGATGGACTCTAATAATACAGATATGGAAGTCGGGGTTGATGTGCCCAAATTTTCCTGTAACAATTGCCCCCTAAAGCATGAAGTTGAAAATAAACATGTCGAGTGAGATGCTTTACCACCTGGAGAGAAGGTTTCGAAATTGAAGGAGACCTGCATCAATTACAATACATATATCATGAAACTTTGATTTTTTCTCACAAACTAGTTGAGGGAAGGCATACCCATGCTCAACTTATAAACTTTCATTATATGTACAAATATAGTCGTCTACAGATGTAGACCCATGGATGGATGACCATGAGTGTAAGGCCATTGTACATTTGATATAGTACTCCTAAAAATATATCGCAACCCGGATGGATGAAACTAGATCTGGGGTCTTCAATCTCGTTCAATCTTCACTCAATGTACAAGCCTAACCATGTGAATAGATGATCTGAAGTCAAACAAGGAGGGACATCGTCTGATTACCAGCCAATGATGTAAGCCGTTAACAGACACGAGAGGAATCATCGATAATGATAATGACCCTCAAGGTACTGCAGTACATTTCGCATGGTGTGAATAAATGATTTGATGTCGAACAACATACAAAGTCTTTCGGTCGAAGGTCAGTGATGTCAACCTATCACCGAAAGCGAGAAACCTACCATTAATGTATGAAAGATTCAAGGTACTGAAGGGGCATTTCTAAGTCAACTTCTTAGATGATGTGCTGATGTAGACAAAAAGCGACTCGTCGCAGGTGGGCCTTGATGTATCCCACATCAATGACACAAAACGAGGTAATGATTTTGGAGATGAAACATCGACTGATGACACAAGGTTCAAGAATGGCAGGCATGAAAATGAAGGTTCACTGTATTGTAAAGGATGAAGTTTTGAACTGAATGAGTCCTCTTGAACATATCGGTGACACTGAAGTGAATTGGTAGCATTGAACCAAAACAAAGTAATGGATGATATGATAGACCAACGGTGTGATAACCATCAAGCTGAATGACCCAACCCACATGGTCACGGTGATGAGGTGAAAGTGTCATGTTCAAGAGCGACCTGCTACCATAAAGTGTTCTAAGCTTTTTCCCATTTTCCCCAGTCATTTCTGACTAGTACCTCTTTATTTTTATCAAGCTTGAGGAGAATAACATATGCTTGTTGTATAATTTCACCCTTCGGGTGAATCCATCGCTATTTGATGTTTTAATGAGTCTAGCGAAGGTGAAACTTGGTCTTATCTAGATGGACAAGTTTGTCGCTATTTGATGTTTTTAATGAGTTTAATGACAAATACAACTCGGTCCTTTTCATATTTAGAGAGTTTGAAAAGGGACGA
>APFE030350588.1:43129-54373 GCA_000404065.3 Pinus taeda
GAAGCGGGACGGTTATCCAACACCTTTTTGGCTTCGTCCAGATAGGGACAAACGTGAATGGGGTGATTCCCTTCACATAACCTATAGGGAAACTTAACTTTACCACTAGGTGCATGCCCCCCAAGCTTCATTACATTCACCTAAGTAGACTACTCATGGCTATCAGGTGGATGTAATGAAGGTTATTTTATGAGATCAAGTGAAAGACTCGACTGGGATTTTACGAGTTCTACTCAAAGACTCGACTTGGAACTTTGCTCTAGGGGACCTTGTTTTAAATGAGCTTGACCTAAGACAAGTAACTCTGCTCAGATTCCTTGTTTCATTTTTTAACGAGCTTGACACAAGACAAGGAACTATGCTCATGCATGTTTCATTTTTTAATGAGGTTGACACAGTAAAAGAACTATCCTCATACCCTTAGTTTCATTTTTTAACGAGGTTGACACAAGACAATGAACTATCCTTGGATTTCTTCATTTCATTTTTTAACGAGGTTGACACGAGACCAGGAACTATCCTCATGGACCTGTTCAATTTTTTAACGAAGTTGACACAAGACAACAAACTATCCTCGAACTCCTTGATCACTACTCATAAAAGGTCGTGAAGTAGAGATCTGGTTCCAATGCCCCTAGTACATGTTGTACAACATCACTGAATTGATCGTCAATTGATGTAGGTATGGAATAGGTTTCCACATAATTAACCCGTGGCGAGGATGATACCATTGGTACAAAAGGACCACTTAGGGAAGATGGTTGATTGGAAGCCATATTTGGAATGAGAAATGAAAGCTGGTCAATGGTGACAATCCTGCCTTCATGCGGGAAACAAATCAGTCAAAAGAGTGTTGAAACAATAGCTCCCATGGCATAAACATAGTAACGCCCAATAAGTAAATTGTAATCTAAAGGTCTTGGGACTACCATCACGTTCATATAAACAGTTTTTCCTCCCAAAGTAATGGGTAACTGAGGGAGGATCCCTAATGGTCGACTAGTTCCTCTGTTAAAAGACAAAAAATTCTATATAACTGGCACAAGTGACGGTGAACCGAGCGCTTGCCAAGCAGTTGAGGAAAGGATGCACCTTCTTCTATAATAGTGCCCTATATAATCATATTAGAAACTTGTACTATGATCTGGAAAGGCACATAGGAAGGAAGGCAAAATCCTGCCAGTCGATTCCAATCAAAGGAAGTGACTAGGATACTTGGAGGGCGCACTGTGAGAATGGGAGGATTAACCCCTTGAGTTACGAGAACTGGAGGATTTTCCTCCTGTCTTGATGGAACATGAGTATTGCCCCAAGCTCATTTGAATCTGAAGAAACAAAAAGAACCTGAGTAGTATCATTTTCACTCTCTTCAGGAAAGGTATGATTAATTGAAGGTGAAATCAGGTCAACTCTTACCTCGACTTGTTGATTTGGGTCGGGTATAGACTCATAGGATTCACTTTCAGAGAGAGTGGTTTCAACTGACGGTTTATTTTGGTCAGTCAATTCATCAACTAGTGAAGGATTTAGGGAGAGTTTCCTGTAACCAGATGGAAGTCGCTGCGGTGAAGCAAGACGATTATCTAACACTCTTTTGGCTTTATCCAGATAGGGAAAAAGGTGAATGGGGTGATTCCCTTCACATAACCTACACGGAAACTTAACTTCACCCTTCTTTCCATGAACTTTACTAGCACTAATTGATGGTGTGTCACCAATATGATCTCCAGAAGTTGATGACACAGGATGATGTGGAGGAGAAGACCATTCTTCTAAGATCTGAGGAATATCAGGACAACTTCAAAGAAGATGGTCCCCCGCACAAAGTTTGCATGGATATCGAACTTTGTGAGGCTTGATGGACAGTTTCTCATCAGATGTTTCATTCAAATCAATGGTTGCTTGATTTCTCTTCTGCTGAATTTACTTCTTCTTCCCTTATCCTTCTTCTTAGCCACCTGGTTACTAGTACCAATACTTTCACCAAGTGAAGAGGAAGAAGGGGAGGAAGAAGGCAAAGGGTCAACTTTAGGATCAACTGGAGGTTGATTTTGTCCAATTGGAGGTGTACTTGATTGTGGATAAATCACGACATTTGGAACCAAGGAGGTTGAAAACAACCATACTGGTAAGCCAATGGTAAATCCCGGAAGGAACAATGTAGCCATATATGGAGCACCAATATTTCCAAATGGAGGAAAAGGACTAGGATTCCCATCAAAAGGAATTCCTTGATCAGTGGACTCAAGATTTATCGCCATATCTTTCAACCTAAGATCAACTAAAGAGCGAGCATGGAGGATGTTATCCACGGTCAATTAATTTTACGACACTGGAACACAACTTCACTTTTTCATTTTTAAAGAGTCGAGAAAAACAAAAGATGACTCTAGTCGCTTTTGATGTTTAATGAGCCTGAAAGGACAAGTGCTCAGATGATCCTTTTCTTTTAAAGAGTCGAAAAGGAACGAAAGTGACTGCTCTGGAGATACTAGACAAGAGGGTTTACCAAACTAATCACAAAACTGCAATATACACCTTGGTGGTAAATGAAAGAGAAATTACCAAGGATTTAACGTATGGCAATCAATCTTCCTGAATGCTGTGTTCGGTGCATTGCGATCGGTAAGGCGACATACTCGGATTCCTAGGGATAAAGGATTTCAATCTATTGGGGTCTGCCACTATATACTCGACGGTACAGGGAGCACAAATCCATAGTAGCACTTATCGAATCAGAGAGGAGAAATCACCCAACCTCAGTGAGAACAACAACCACTAGGTTCAAAGATGCCAGAACACATCTCTAGCCTAGACCTCTAGATGTTTTCGTTAAGTTCCAATGCATCATTAGATTAATTGATGTAAATTTTAGATTGATCTTGCTTAAAATTTGCCTTTGAGGTTTCACCATGAGATTTTTTTTCGAAATTCCTAAGAATGCAACTAGAATGAGAAGCACTCTTTCCATTTGTTTTCAACAATGAAAATCCTAGCTATGAGGGATAGAGCATACAAGTACTTTTTGGATCCAACAACAAGGAGCACAAACTAATGCAATTCCCTAAACCATTCCTTTTGAACTCACAAACTCAAACTCTAAAATGCAATTGCATGTATTTCTTTTCAGTTTCTCTTAATGTGAATGATGCAATAAGAAAAACTAATGCACAAACGCTTCAAAACTCTTTTCATAAAAAAATGACAATTTGTGACAATTTCTTTTAAAGGGAAAGGAAGACTGTGCAACACTTTCGGTTTTAAAGAAATGAAGATTTTCGACACTTTAAATGAAAATAAAAATCAAATGCACAAGTAAATAAATCGATTATCTATGAAGGAAGACTATATGAAACTTCATTATTCGAAGAAAATGACGACTTTACGACACTTTTCTATCGACAAAAATAATCAATCGAAAACTTAATTTGACTATAGACTGATAATGACAAAGAAAACATTAAAGAAACATTATCCAATCCAATCAAAGTAGGGCTGGAATAAGGAAATAAAACACTGTTTTCAAGAGATAAGACATCATTTACATTCAACAAGCAATTCACCTTGATGAAAATTGACAAAAATTTTCAGTTCCTAGATGGGAAAACTGACCCTAAAGGGATCATCGCAGACAACAATTAGAGACAGTGCGATGCATCACACTAGATCTATGCAGGAAGTGAACTGCATCGCATTATGTCAGTCACAAAAGTGTGATGATTACTGAAGGAAATTTTATGCTTAAATTTAATTCAATTTTCAGTGAATTTAGACTTGAATTCAATAAATGACAAGAAGTACAGTATGTCAAAGTGTTTTAAGAGATTGATAAGCTATTATAAGGGATAAGATCATTCCCCAGCAGAGTCGCCATTTTGTTTTGGTCAAAATTTAGTGTTTCTTCAAACGCCTAACCCTCTAGACCTAGTAGCTAGTATAGAAACAACAGACAAAGTAATTCATTGCTTTTCCTATAGTTAACAGATAAGAGAAAGAAGAACAAAGGTACCAACCTATAACTTTCGCTCTATTCCTCTCTCCTTTGACCGATTTCGCCACTCCTTTGACCATCACAGCATACGATAATGACGATATGTTAACTAAACATATCATAAAATCAAGAATACGATATACATCATATAAACACATGAATGGAAAAAGCTTAGAATTCTTTATTAATAGAAGGAAATATTACAACCCATGTAGATGCATGCTCGATTCAGTGTCATCCTTCCAGCTTCAAACCCTTCTCTCCTCATGAAGCAACAATTCAACATCATTACAATACTCTTACTAATCTCATTCAAACAACATTTCCTTAGCTCAAGAAATTCCAACCTAGACAAGCCTTTGAATGCTTGGTCAATTTATAGCTGAATGGAGGAGATTAAGCCATTAATGGCCCTCATGAATGCTTTTCCAAAATTGGGAAGTGGTTCCATGGAGGAAGGGATAATAGATTAAGGTTCATTCATCCTCTTCCTCATCCAAAAGTGAGCTCCATCCATCTGGAAACTTCCAGAAGCATCCATTGGATGAGGAATCCAATGGATTCATTTCAAAAATTTGATGAATCTTGCTCAGCACAGGTGAGACAAAGACTAGGTGCAATGCATAGCACCCAGACAGTGTAGTTCCTGCAACGCATTACAGCTTGATAAAGGGCCATCTGCATTGATCTCTCTAAGGGCACTTTTTGGATGAATGGTGTCATGAAACTCTTGGGAGGAAAGCGTGATGTAGGCTAACTTCATTAGGGAATGAAAACAACTGAATTAGGGGTTGATGGACCCTAATAATACAGATCTGGAAGTCGGGGTTGATGTGCCCAAATTTTCCTGTGACACTACCTTGCGCTTCTTGGAATCGATTGGGCCACTGACATGAATGGGGTAATCGACCTGAAGAAGTGAAAGATGATATTTGAAAAGAAATCGCTCCGCGTAGTGGTGCTATTAGATCCTGCAGAAGGACCGCATTATACATAACCAGTTCACTATTATGAAAGTGACGACGATTTGGACCAGATTTACAAGATAACAACACGAGACCAAGATTGGGTAAATCCAACAACAGATGGACGTATTTCATGGGATCACAAGAGCTCCTGCACATCAGATTTGGAGGAAGAATTAGAGCATTGGCAGAACTGACTACATGAAGTATCTAAGTTGCGTTGTAATAAGATGACCAAGTCATTACATTGCGTATCATCAGAGGTAAGGAATCTGCCTCACTATGATGGGCTAACTAACGTTGATCGCTTTTTTGATGCATTTGAAAGAGAAGTGCCGGAGAAGCATCACTTCCAGGCCTTGGATTAGGCATTGTGCGCTACACATGCAAGATGGAATTTTTTTAGAAATTTGCGTACCACAATCCCATTTCTATTTCCAACCATGGTGTAGGTTGGTAGAATGGTCTCTTCTTCTTCCATAATGGGCTCTTCAAAGATCTCTGATTGTTCACCTAATGGTTCCTCTAGCTCACAGCCACCATATAAGAGGGAAGGTTCCCTGTTAGATGTAGTGGGGGTATTTGGGAAAATTTTTCCTAAGTTCTCTCTACCTCTATGAGGCATGAAAGGATTTTTTTTTTTTTTTTTTTTAAGGGTTTTTTTAATTTTTTGTTTTTTGTTTTGTTTTTGTTTTTGTTTGTTTGTTTTGTTTGTTTGTTTGTTTGCTTTTTATATTTTTTTTAATCAGAATTTCTTGCAGAATAGAAAGAAAGCAAAGATTTGCAACTATTTATTGAATAGAACTACTTGCAAAATTGGAAAGAAAGAAAAGATTGTAACTATTTTTTGAATGGAACTACTAGCAGAATTGGAAAGAAATCAAAGATTGCAACTATTTGCTAATTGGAAGAAAAAGAGAAAGCATAAATCACATCTACTTAGACACCTCCATGGCAATGGTGCGAAAAAGTGATGAGCACTAGTATTGCAGCAAGAATGTTGCAACTCCTGGGGCTACCAACTTTACTTCATCAACCCGGGGTTCATACAAACTTGGAGGTGATAGTGTTGTATACACAGTAGATGCAATGGTCTACTCTTGTCGCTTTTTAACTGGGGCGATTAATCTCAAGGGTTTTTCAAACCAGTCTTCTATTGAATAGAAGGAGTCTGACTACCAAATGGAAAAGGGAAAATTATTCTTAATGCAAAAAGGGAATGCTGCCTAATCTAGGAAATGAAAGTGTTGAATTGGAATGTGCCATAAAGTGACATGAAATCATCTAGCTAAACATCTACACATTTTGTTTACAAAAGAGACATAACTTAACCTTGTATATAACATCTAGCTATCTGGAATAACTGAGCATGTAATTTTATCTAAGAACGACTGTGACTACTGCATGCTTGTGCTAACTTAGAAATGGCACAGGAAAAAAAAACCTTTCAATTTTTAGTTTTAAGAATGCAAATGTTAATTTAACCAATTTGTTCTTTGGCAGGGGGGATAGGTATGGGGAAACAGGTTTGGAATGGAGTCAAGGGTATGGAAGCCAAGTGGAGGCCTAACCTAAACTCAGATGACCATTTCTGCTCAATTTGGGCTTAAAACAGGCTGCTACAGGGTTTCTTGTAGTACCACAGGATGTCCTACTTCTACTACAAGATGCCTTGTTTTACAATCGGAAACAGGCCGAAAGCTTATAAGGAGGTAGGAAAGGTTGAATGAAGTTTGGGAGAGGTGTTTGATGGGGAAATAAGGCATAGAGGAGGTGCACACTACCCAAGGCTCAGTCCAAGGCTTCAAGATGGTTGGATTTGCTCAAGGAAAATGTCCACTTTACTTACAAAACAAGAATTCAGATTAGGGTTTGGTGGACTTTGGCAGTGTAGGTGGAGAAGACTTGGATGAGGCAAATGAGATGAGGTCTCTCTGCAGATCAGAAGCTCCTACATAAACAAACACTATTTTCTTCATTTATGCACGACTTCATTTATACATGGAAAAGATGAGTTGAATGTGGGAAAAACATAGTTATTAATAGCTAATGGCTAAGTTTATGAATGGAAGTGCTTCTAAACCATAGCAAACTCAAGAGATCAAAATGAAAATTGCATATACTTCTAAGCAATTTAGAGACAATGATATATTCAATAAGAAATCCTATGTTATGCAATGATCACACAATAACCTTGTTTTTGGGTTGCGTGAATTGAACCCTCAACCCATGATCCCATAAGGGAGATGAGGCAAATGCCACTATCACAAGATTTTCTGAAGTGTTTATTGTCACTATTGTACCACTGATCTATCTATCCACAAATGGGAGCAAACTAAGTAATCATCCAAATACTTGCAGATTAAACAAAACCAAAATCACTTAAGTAGCTAACTATGTGTTATCTCAAAATCAAGACCTGATTTAGGCTGAGGCTTAGCCTCCCCAACTTGAGAGGGCTTTCTCACAAGATTAAAGATTTGGATAATGAATAAGATGGCTAACTCTACGAAACAAATGAACAAGTGTAAGAGGTTGAAACACAACTAGAAAGTATCCATTGGGCTTATGGAGTCAAACATGCTTCAGTATTGACAATAATCTTAGCTTTACATAGAAGTCAGGGCATAAGAATTCAACATATGGAGAAAACACCAGATACACATAGGACCAATACAGTTTACAAATGCATGAAGGAAATTAGAGCACTGATAGTGATTTCTAAGTAATCACACATTCATACCACTACAAATAATAGGAAGAAGACAATACAAGACATTGAAAACATCGAATTCCTTCTGATTCCTGAGAAGCAAAGCGAAATATTGTATTACTAAAACAGAGTCTTTACACAAAGCACAATATGAGAGCTTTTCTTAATAATTTTCCAACCCTTATACATTAGATTTTCTCCCATATATAGAGTTCATGTAGATTCCTTCCTCCAGCATGAGGGGAATTCGAATTCCTCCTAATTTGACACCTATTGACACTTAAAACTAACTATTAAATGTAAATGACAGCTAACTAGCAATCCTAGAGACCTAATACAACTAGGAGTGTAACTCCTTATTATGATTACAACAACCTTATCTAAACATTTAAAGCATTCTTTGACACCTATAACTCCATGAATTCAAATTTGATGGTGCTCATAACCCTCCAGCGGAGTCGCCATTTTTTTTTTTTTTGAGAAGCAAAGCCAAATGCTGTATTAGTAAAACAAAGTCTTTACACAAAGCACAATATGAGAGATTTTCTTAATAATTTTCCAACCCTTATACATTATATTTTCTCCCATATATAGAGTTCATGTAGATTCCTTCCTCCAGCATGAGGGGAATTCGAATTCCTCCTAATTTGACACCTATTGACACTTAAAACTAACTATTAAATGTAAATGACAACTAACTAGCAGTCCTAGAGACCTAATACAACTAGGAGTGTAACTCCTTATTATGATTACAACAACCTTATCTAAACATTTAAAGCATTCTTTGACACCTATAACTCCATGAATTCAAATTTGATGGTGCTCATAACCCTCTAGCTGGCCCTTGATGACTCATCCTTTTACTGTTCCTGGAAACTAGGAGACTGTTTTGGCTGAAAAATAGGTCTTGGGACAGAGCTCATACCCTCTCATAAAAATGTATTTGGAAAAACGGAAGGAGGTTTTTGTAGACCAATCCATGCTGAACAAAAACCTCTCCTGGGTTTTTGAAATTCCTTTCCTACTGCCTACAATATGTCTTTGAAAAACATGTGTAAAATAGGAGAAATATGCTTGTGAAAAACTGCACCTACAGCAGTTTCGTAGCGCAAGTTTGGTCCTTCATTTCTTCCAAATCATAATGGATTTGAAGAAAGTGGAAGATGTTTTTGTACTTCAGTATCTTAGGAATGAAAACCTATTTCACATTTCAGAGATGAGTTTTCAACCGCTCAGAAACTCTTCTAGAAGTTGACTAGTAAAAACAAGGAGACAAGGTTCCTCTTTTGAATTTCATTCTTAAGCTTGTCTTCGAATCCTTCACTTGATTTGCCTTTGCTAGATACTTACACTTTGTAAATGCTCCTTTTCAGACACTCCTCTTCAAAAATATTTCCTTTTATATCCCAAAATTGATCCACCAAAACATACTATGCAACTACAACAGTTTCGTAGCGCGCTACGAAACTGCTGTGTAATTTCAAAAACACAGTTTGAGGCCAAAAATTTAACTCTTTTGATCTTTATTTTCCTTGTAATGGATTTTCCATCTGCCATGAAGTTGTCCAAAACTGAAAACATAGACACCATTCTTTTAAAGTAAACTTCAAAAGGCAATCTATCAAAATTTAGGACTTAACCATACTTGCTATGTGATTTTTCTTAGTTAAGAATGTCCTTCATGTTGGCTTAGTTGTGTCTTCAGATCTTCAATTTGCCTTTTCAATTGCATGTTTCCTTGCCCTTTCCTTGAATTGGGCAATCTCAAGGTTGGTAGACATCAATTTCTTTTTTGACTTCCTCAAAGCTACATTCTTCTTCTTGAGTGCTAACTGCCTTGCTTGAGTTGAAATGGAGAACTCTGATGTATGCTGACCCTGAGCTTGCCAAGTGTTTCTTATGCATGAAAGGAACACGAAAGTGACCAAGACCAATTCTTCCTTACCTTACCCCTTTTCTTTGAAATTTGTTCAGTGATAACACTATGAATGTAATCTAAGCATACATGTACAAAAAGAGGAACCTCTTCTATTAGGGTTGGGCCTTAACCCAAGAGATTCAACCCTCTGAGTCAACTCAGTGTTGGATCAAGGGAATGATTTTCATTTTCATTAAAATATCAAAAATACATAAGAGTTATCAGCCACAATGTCTTAGCTCGAAACTACCTCTTGGCTACAACAAAAAAAGTCCAATCCTAATGAGGCTCTAGGCCTTCTTATTTATACAACTGAAGCTACCAACAACTTCCTTAAATTTAGGGAGGCTTGGCTCCCAAATCGAGATCAACTTATCTTCAACTATCACTAGCTTGGCTACCAATGACCTCGGTGGCTTTGTTGCTTATAACTCTGAGCTGATGAGATTTGGTGGAGGAATATTCGAGTGAGTGAGGAGTTAAGGAGGGAGATTTAATCTCCTAAAATCCCTCTTGCTTGTCTACTTCTAGTTCCTACACTTAAATTAGCCAAAATTGCTTCAAATCCTGCAATTAATTCACATTAGGCCACATGACATAACATCTCATCTTTACCCTTCTCACTAAGAAAAATATAACAAAACATGTAAAGAAATGTGAGAAAAGTTGATTTTAATAAGATGAAGAATCGCATTAAGGTCCTTATAATTTACCTATTGATGAGCCTCATCAGTTTGATAAGAAGTCTGCGGCGAAAAAGGAATTCAATGTGGGTGACCTAGTATTAAAGTGGGACAAAGCCCATGAAGAGAAGGGGAAACACACTAACTTCCAATCCATGTGGATCGGATTGTATGTTGTTCATGAGAAGCTTGGCCACAACACTTATCGTCTCCAATCCTTCGATGGGAAGACTGACTCTCTTCCTATAAATGGGCAAGATTTGAAACAATATTTTCAACGAGAGTATAAGGTTGTACCATATCCTATGTACGTACTCTTTTGTTTTGCTTGTTTGTCATGCTTAGCCTTTTTGTTATGTTTTATTTTGTTCATGTGAATAAACATCATGTGTAAGTGTGTTTTATGGTTCCAATGCATGTGGTGTAATTGAAAAGAGTATTGTGACACTTCAGCATTTGGCTAAGCCTTCAGTCCTTCTTCTTCATCTTGGTTACACTGTAGTATACCTAGGGGGGATAGTATGGGGTACAAAGGGAGGTACCCAAGGGAATAATGTAATAATACAATGGGCTTATTACATTATTGCTAACTACTTGTGGTCCCTTACATGATATGGGTTAACCACTTTATTTATTACTATTGCCCATCCCATTATTACATTATTCCCTTGGGTACCTCCCTCCGCTTTGCCCAAGAAAGTGCTTTGATACCACTTGTTATAGATCTGACCTAGAAATATATGAGAATACAAATATACCTAGAAATAATAAGATAGAAATAGATAGAAATGATTCTTTATTGATCAAACCCTTAAGGTAGGGCAACACCATACATTCACTCCTTAAGGAAGGAGAACACTCCACAAGCCATATGCTTGTCAATACAATAATCCTTGACCTCTCTCAATGGGGAGTCTTTAGCCTCTATATAGGCCTCATACATACAATACCATGGGTCATTACCATGGTTCCCT
>APFE030350588.1:56684-83729 GCA_000404065.3 Pinus taeda
TGGCCCATCCCATTATTACATTATTCCCTTGGGTACCTCCCTCTGTAACCCATATTATCCCCCCTAGGTATACTACATACACCTTTTGGTCAATGATGTTCTGATGAAAAATGCGATCCTTGCATAGGGAAAGCTTTGTGTTGAACCATGATATATGTGTATATTCTAGAAACCACATGCCTACACTCGGTTCAATATGTTTCAGTGTTTTCCATGTTGATCCGATAAAATAGAGAAAGACAAGGGGAAAATTTAAATGAGATAATTAAAATTAGAGGTTTTATATATGCTTCTTTGAAGGAACAACCTCTTTTGCTCTCAATAAGTTGGGATCCCTCTTCCACCCCATGAAATGAATAAGTGTCAATGCGCAGTCCTATATAAAATAAATACATAAAGGGTGAAAGAAGATAAAGGATTCCTGTGCAGGGAGGTGAGTAATAAACTCTGTCAGGGTACTGTCCAAGCCTGCTGACAATGGAGCAACACCAGAGATGAAAAAATATACTTTGAAAATAGAAAGATCACAAATAACATTACCCTTCTCCTCATTTGAAACATTGTGATATGGATGGTTATATGACTGTGTTTAACTGAGGAATGATGAAGGGAACTGTGTTTATACATGGGGTAAGTGGGGAAACCAGAGTAATTTGAACAATGAATCAATACTCCCTAAGGAACTAGACCCCGCATAAAATAATAACCAAGGCATAGAAGTTGGAATTCAACCAGTGTGTCACCAAGTGTTGTCGCTGCTACAATACCCTCCAAAATTTTTTCCTGCATCCAAATTTCGGAGCCCATTTTGACTTCTCATGATGTCATTGCAAGTATTATGAGTTATCACAAGTGTTTTCTTTAAGTATTCTTGTTATGTTTGAAAGTAAATCAAAGTTTCATCTTTTAGCATGGCAAGTGCCACACATCACATATATGTAGTTTAGGTTTGTTTTAAAGGATAACCTTGGTGTAAATGAGTCATTCTTACCATGTATACATGTATCACACTCATTCACAAAGTTTCAAGCACTGTCACACAAGTGTCACCGTTGTTGTTGCAAAGTGTACCTTTAGTGTCGCATTTGGGGAAAGTCGTAACAATGTCGTCGCATTGAGGGAAGTATGTTGTTCATGTGTTTTGATTATTCAATGTTGCGTCATCAATTGTTTGAAGTGTGTGATCATACTTAAGTTTCATAATTATTCACTTTAGTCTCACTCATTCCACACTTAGCCAAAACTGGAAAAGTTCTTTCCCGTGCAACTCAGTCTCACTCAGCCCCCCTAAACTGTGAACTGCTCAGTCTCAAGCCTTAAGCTTCAACTTTTCCTCTCAGCAATGTGCAATTCATAGTCCTTGCCTTTGAGAATTGTGCATTGCACAGTCTCAGTGCTTAGCCTTAGACCCTTGAGCTCCAGAACTACACAACCTCTACCTCTATCCATCCTCTTCTATGCACTGCACAGTCTCATGCATCAAGCCTTAGCCTTGACCTCTTGCACTATGCAACTTTGCAATCCCTTGACCTATGTCCTTTTGAAACTACACAATGGGCATCTTCAAGTCTCAAGCCCTAATCTTGACCTCATGAGCCCCTCAACTATATATATGACTAGCCTTGTCCTGCCTGAACTACGCACTATGCAATTTCAAGGTTCATTCCTAGCCCTTGGCTTGCTGAATTGTGCAACTGCATAGTCTTTGAGCTTGATTCCTAGCTAATCAGCTAGTTCCATCTCAGTTAGTGGTTATCATGAAGCATGTTAGACTAATGGTTTATCGGACTAATGTCATCTTGTCATGAGTGGATTTCAGTTGCAAGTACTCTACCATGGTATGAGAGGATGCTGTTGAAGGATATGAAGAAGGAGACCCTGCTAGAAGACACCTTTGAAGCTGTGAAATCAAGTTGATCAATCAAGAAAGACAAAGGGATACCTGATTGTGACAACATCTAAAAATCAAGATCACATTGAAGACTCCCTATCTTTAAGCCTTATGGAGGAATAAGAAGAGCATGTTACATTTCTCAAGAAGAAACAAGGAAAGCAAGAGAAAGGAGTGGCTTGTAATTTCCATGTCATCAATGTCATGTCATGAGTCATCATTTGCCACAACATGTTTGGATTATGTAAATCAAGTATTGGAGAAATGTAATGTAAAATTGAAGCCGGAGAGTCATTCATATAGTGTTAAGAGTCATGAAGGATTCAAAGAGTCATAGAGAAGTCAAACAATCATGAGGGTAGTCCAAGAGTCACGAGGGAGGTGAATGGTCACCCCTTTTGTTATATATACACCCTCATAGCTCATGCAAAGGACTTTTCACCTTGGCTCCTCCTACTAGGAATTAGAGATGAAAATAGTTCATTTGGAGGAGCAAGTGGTTTCTTTAATGCTCCACTATTGGGGCTAGTGGTGTTCACTGCTTTGATGTATCTTGGAACTTTTGCTTAATTCAGAAACTCGTTGAGCCAACACATTTTCATGTGTATATCATAAATATCGTAAGACTATTCTTTGAATGTATACGATATATGTTGTTTTCCTCTGTACCAAGGAAATTGAACTATTTCAGTGGCTTTGGTTTTTATCTTGTTGAAGGTGTGCCGTATGTGTTTTAACAATTGTTGCTTCTATGTGAACTATTTCACTAGTTGTCCAACAATTCATTCATATGTCTATGCTTGTGTGTCTTTACTAGATTAGTACTATTACTTGTCTTTTAAAGTTTTATCTCCCCCTTTCGGTAGAAGAACCTTGATACATTTAACAATTGAACATTCCACAAGGCATACTCACTTGTTCATCTGAAATTTCTTGTGCATTACTCTCTCATGCTGAACATTGTAGCCAAGGCATATCTCTAAGAATATATGGTAGTCACGCCTTATTTCTAGAAGGGCTCCCACACCAAATGGTGTGAAGTCTAACTGGGAATTTTCATTGGGGAGACCCCATTGCATGTTGGCAGTATCCAACACCCTCAACAGGTTGATAACATGATGCAATTTTTTTGTACTAACAAGCTTAGTAACAGGAAACATGGTCTATATTATCCCTTTCTTGTACCCACTCATCCTTGGGAAAGAATTTCCATAGATTTTATGGGAGGTTTACAAACAACCAGGAAGGGACATGACTACCTATTCATGGTAGTTAATAGGTTCAACAAGATATGTGTTCTAATGCCCTATAAAAAGATCATCGATGGGAAATAAGTATCAAACTTGTTCTTTGGATAGGTGTAGGTTCTCTTTGGGATGTCGAGCAGCATTATATCAGACAAGGAGACAATATTTATCAATGCATTTTAGACTACATTGTGGGAGAATATGGACACGAGGTTAAAGAGGTATACAACATTCCATCCACAAATAAATGGGAAAACATAAGTAGTCAACAAGAATTTGGTGTAGTTTTTGATGGGTTATAAGCAAAAGTATCCAAAGACCTGAGATGAATATCTCTCTCTCTCTCTCTCTCTCTCTCTCTACACACACACACACACACACACACACACATATATATATGCAACTCTCTTATAACAAAGTAGTCCACACCTCTACTAGTAAGTCCCCTTTTGAAACTTGTTTTGGATATTTTCCTCACCTTTGGATATTGCATATGGGAAACAATGAAGAGTGAGGCGGGAACTTCCAAGGGATGCCTTAAGGGTAGAAAAAATTGTTGTGAAGATCAAGTAGATCCATGTATAGGTACTAGAGACACTGCATAAATTACATGAAAACTATAAGTGCAACATGATCAACACATAACAATGAATTCATTCTAGGTGGGAGACAGAGTATGGTTATGATTGGGCAAGGAAAGGCTAGAGGGTCTTGGTGAATCTACCCCCATACATGCACATTTACTTAGTGGTGAATGTAGAAAATTTGAAACACTACGAGCCTTTTGTGCCTGATCAAGAGGAGGAATATATTTTACCTCTATCGAGGATTTGACACTAGATGCTCAGGAAGAGTTAGCAGAAGGTATAGTTTTTCATAGGAGGTCAATAACTATGATATAGTCCTAGCATGACCTTTGGAATATTGGATTGAAAGGATAACTTCTAGGCAAGGCTAAATGTTATGCTTGGGATAAGGTGGAGGAAAAATTTCCTCACCTCATTTTGATATGAATTGGATCATTATATTGTTTTTCATCCATATCGATGCATTTGGAGCGGAAAAAGTAGAGGAATCAACTCATGGGACCGTTTTTTATCGTTGGGACCTAGTTTGGAGAAACGAGGTTTGAAACCTTTCGGGAGTGTCTTGAGGCATCAAACAAATTTTTTTGGCTTAAAAATTTGTTGTTTTAATGCAACAACTTCTCATGCTATTATACACACAGATACCATTCCAACGACGCAAGAAGTGCGTCAATCTGAGTCCGTATGCAAAATTTATGCCACTTAGAAGTTGACCATCCTATTTTCACACCTATAGTTTAGGAGGATGTCACGCCAGCCCCCATTGTTCATGGAAAAGGGACTAGCCACATGTTTGTGATGTAAAAGACTCTAGAATATTATATTTTGTAACTATAGTTAAGAGTTTATATGGTCAAACTTAACCACTAGTAGGGCATCATCAGGTTGTGTTATAACCAGGCCACTAGGAGGAAGAGGCATTCCATCCTTTTGAGAGAATTTTGTTCCATAGATGAGCAAAGATAGCTAGGAGAGATAGGAGGTAGAGAAAATAGAGAGGATATGTGCATTGTAGCAGCCCACGGGCCACAAACATTACTTCTTTGTAAATGTAGCCATATTTTCATACAAAGAAAGAGAGCGAAGTGACCACACCTTCCAGCTAGGTTTCCTCCCAAAAGTGTTTCCCAAAGAGAATTTATTGTGTCTTATGTATGTGTGAGCTTACTTTGTTGTTCTCTACCTTTCTGCATAATTTCCATTCGCATGCATGCACTAATTATAGTAAAATCTACAAATCTAGAATTTTAATAAAACTGTAATAGTGTAAAAATACAATATTTTAATATATTATTATCAGATCTATTGTGACAAGCTGTCCAATGGAATATCCATGATAGTTTATGGATCATTAGGTATCAAAGTAGGTTTTTTTGGGTATTTGTAGATATTTGCAGGGAATCTAGTTCAACAGGGCCGAAAATAGTAAAATCCTAATCATGGCTGACGAATCTGTGAACGAACCTCGTGATCCTGCAGAGGTGAGGTTTTCGTGGCTCGAACAACAAGTAACAGATATAAACCACAATGTAAACCTCCTCATGGTGGCCCTAAGCAATAAGATGGGGATATTTGGAGAAGATGGGGATTCTAATGTAGAGGACAAATCAGAAGGGGGATCAGGAGATCAGGAAGACACGAAGAACCAACCAAAGAAAGAACCCATAAAATATTAGCCCAGTTCGAGTGTCATGAATCAATCATGTTCAAAATGGAATGAAAATTCGATGTCAAGTTGTACCATGGCGATATCGACGCTCTGAATCTAAATCGCTTGTTACAACAACTAGAAGTTTATTTCAGTGTCCATCATATCAAGGAGGGACAAAAGTTCTCATTTGCGCGTCTGAAATTAGAGGGACACGCAATGACTTGGTGGGAGAACCACACGGAAACCCTAATGTTGGAGGGAGAAATTACAATGATTAAGTGGGCGGATTTTAAAACCATCATTAAGTCACATTTTATCCCATTAGGTATGTGCAGGACCAGTGGATCCAGTGGCATTAATTCAGGCAAAAGTCGGGCCAAAGTGTGCAGGAGTACATCATAGAATTCAGAAAGATGGCTATAATGTTGGGTATATCTCCAAAGAACCTAGATGTAGTCCTCAAGTATTTTGGGGGTCTGCACTGCCATCTTCATGAGAAAGTGATGTTGTTCAAGCCAAAATTGGTGAATGCGGCTTGTGTACAGACACAATACCTAGATAAAATAGGCTTGAAAAGAGCACAATCAAGTGGATTGAAGCAGAAGGAGAAATTAGAAGCTTTTAAGGAGGGGAAGAAGGAGAAAAAAGGGGGAAAAGATAAAAATACGACGACCACAACACACTAGTGAAAAGATCTTAGAAATCATTGCAACCACTACAACATTGATGGCCATATGGAGGAGAAGTGTTGGAAGTTGCAACTAGAGCTAAACCCGAAGAACAAGAAGAAAGATAATAAGAAGAATAATCTCATGGCCATTGATTCGAACAACCAAGTTTAAAGCAACTTGGACATGGATGAGAAGATTGTTTGTATATCAGTGCAAAAGGAGGTGAATCTGAGTATCCTTCAACAACAGGAAGAGAAAGAAATGACCAAACTCTTCCATATAAAGATATAGGTCAAGAAGACAAAGGTTTATGCTCTTTTTGGCTCAAGATTGCAGGCAAATCTCAATGCAATAGATCTGGTCAAGAATTTGGGGTCGGAATTTTGTGATCATCCAAACCCATATCCACCGGGATGGGTAAACAAGGATGCAGAGCTGAAGGTAAAAAAATTGTGCAAAATTAGATTTCCTATTAGTGTTGATTTTATTGATGAAGTAGATATGGATGTGGTTCCCCTTGATGTTTGTGGAGTAGTACTTTGGAGTCCATACATGTACATGTGTGATGCAATATTCACGAGGAGAGCTAACTAGTACTGGATCATCAAGGATGGAAAATCGTTCATCATCAACATGCATAAAGGAAAGTCAAAAAATTCACTCATAAGTGCCAAGCAAGCCAAGAAATTAATCGGTTCTAGCAAGAAGTATGTTTTATTATTTTTAAGAGAAATCTAGTCTAAAGAGGAGTCAATAAGAGGCAAGGCATCCCTAGAGGGGTGTACTAAGAAACAAAAACAACAATTCGATTTGTTACAGGCATACAAGGATGTGTTCTGAGAGCCTAAAGGGTTACCACCTAAGAGAGAAGTGGAGCACGAGATCCAGCTATTTCCAGACTCCCCAGTGCCAAATATTGGGTTGTACAGGCAGTATGTTATAGAAGCAAGTGACTCTAAAGAAACAATCGCGACAACTGCTGGAACAAGGTGTCATTCGACCGAGTACATGACCATGTGGGTCACCTGGCATCGCTGTGCCAAATAAGGATGGGACTTGGCGGATGTGTATAGATTACAGGGCGTTGAATAAAATCATACTCAAGAACAGATACCCCCTACCCAGGATAGATGATCTACTAGATTAGTTGCAGCAAGAAAAGTATTACACCAAGTTGGACTTGAAGTCTAGATATCAGCGGGTTCGAGTCAAAGAAGAAGATACATGGAAGGCTGCCTTCAAAACCAGGCAAGGTTTGTATGAGTGGTTAGTTATTCCATTTGGCCTATGTAATTCACCGACTACGTTGATGAGATTAATGAATGATATATTGTGCCCTTTTATAGCTTCATTTGTTATTCTCTATCTAGATGATATACTAGTATATAGTGCAACCTGGGAGGAGCATATTTCACATTTGATGTAGGTGTTGGAGACATTGAATAAGCACCAACTGCTAGTAAATCTCAAGAAGTGTGAGTTTGCGCAGCAGTCTTTGGTGTATCTAGGGTATGTGATTGGTGGAGGAGAGATGAAGATGAATCCTTCCAAGATGGAGGTGATCATGAAATGGTCAGTGCCTACTAATGTTTCTGAGGTCGGTATTTTCATTAGAGAAACATAGTACATGAGGAAATTCATAGCCACATTTTTAGTGGTAGCAACAACGCTCCATGCCATAACAACAAGTGGCAAGAAATTCCAGTGGGGAAAAGGTCAACGTAAGGCTTTTGAGGAGCTAAAGAAGAAGATCAGTCAAGCACCAGTTCTGGCATTACCAAACTTGCAGCAGCCCTTTGAAGTGGAGACAGATGTGAGTGGGTATCTTATAGGAGTTGTCTTGATGAAAGGAGGAAGGCCCATTTGCTACCATTCTAAAGTATTTCATGGTGCAATTCTTAACTACCCTACCTACGATAAGGAGCTCTATGCCATGGTGCAAGCTGTGAAGAAGTGGAAGCACTATCTGATGGAAAAGGATACAATAATCCACATAGATCACCAGTCGTTACAGTACCTCCAGGCTCAGAGTAAGCTACAATAGACTAGAAATTACAAGTGGACGGGGTTTTAACAATAGTTTCATTTGGTGATCAAGTATAAGAAGGTAGTACAAAAAATTTGGTCAATATGCTTTCAAGGCCACCCACATCAAAGATTACAGCTTTGGGGACTCTTATGCACATGGACCCATTCACCCATGATGCATACAAAGAGGCATATTCAGACGATGAGGACTTCAAGGAGGTGTATCAGTAGTTGCAGAGTTAGAGTCATGTGCACGATGGCAACAACACCGTTGACTACCATCTCTGAGATGGGTTGATCTACAGGCTAGATAAGCTATGTGTTCCAAAAGGTGAGCGTTTACATCTGATTAGAGAGGTTCACACCTCCAAGGTTGAAGGGAACTTTGGTGTAGGGAAGACTGTGGCTAACTTGTAGAGGTATGTGTATTGACCCAAGATGCAAGAGCATGTAGCTATGTTCATAAGAGGATGCATACTTTGTTGTACCATCAAGCCTAGTAATAGAAAACAAGGTTTATATCATCCCTTACCTGTACCTACTCATCCTTGGGAAAGCATTTCCATGGACTTTGTGGGAGGTTTACCGACAACCAGGAAGGGACATGTATACCTTTTCGTGGTAGTTGATAAGTTCAACAAGATGTGTGTCCTGATGCCCTATAAAAATACCATCAGCTAATAAGAAGCATAAATTTTTTTCTTTGGATAGGTCTAGGTGCACTTTGGGATACCAAGGAGCATCATTTCATATAGGGACAAAATATTTCTCAGTGCATTCTGGACTACAATGTAGGAGAAGATGGACAAAAAGTTGAAGAGATCTATAACATTCCATCCACAAACATATGGGCAGATAGAAGTAGTCAACAAGACTTTGGTGTAGCTTTTGAGGGATACAACTAGAAGCATCTAAAAACCTGGGATGAAAATATGGTATATATACCACATTATTATAATAGAGCAGTCCACACTTCTACAAGAAAGTCCCCATTTGAGACTTGTTTTGGATATTTTCCACCTTCACCTTTGGATATTGCATATTGGCAGCAAGGAGGAGTGAGGGAAGATCTTACAGGAGATGCTTTGAGGGCTAAATTTTTTATAAATAAGATTAGGCAGATCCATATACAGGTATAGAAAAAACTGCAAAAGTCACAGGAGAAGCATAAGGCCAAGAATGATCAACAAAAAACATAGAAATCATCCATGGTGGTAGACAAAGTATGGCTACAATTGAACAGGGAGAGGCTGCGGGGGCTTGGAAAGAAAATCAAGGCTCTAAGGTATCGTACCTTTGAGATATTGGAAAAGGTGGATAATAATGCCTATCGACTTAGTTTACCACCATATATGCACATTTATTCAGTTTTGAATGTAGATAATTTGAAACTCTATGAGCCTTCCATGCTAGATCATGAAGATGAATAAGTCCTACCTTTTATGGAGGATTTGGCACCAGATGCTTAGGCAGAGTTGACATAAGATACAATTTTGCAGAAGAGGGTCAAAACTACAAGACAAGGGCAACATTAACTTTCAAATATTGGGTTTAAGGGACAACTTCTAGGCAAAGCTAAATGGTACACCAGAGAGAAGGTGGAGGAAAAATTTCTTCACCTCACTCAATAAAATATTTTGGGGACCAAAGGCCTCTCAAAATGGGGAGGTGTGATTTGAATTATATAATTATATTGTTTTTCATCCATCTCAATGCATTTGGAGTGGAAAAAGTGGAGGAATCGACTCACAGGAAGAAGTTCGTCAATCAGAGTCTGTATGCAAAAGTTATGCCACTCAGAAGTTGACCTCCCTGTTTTTACACCTATAGTTTGGGAGGATGTCACATCAGCCCCCATTATTCAAGGAAAAGGGGATAGCCACGTGTTTGTGATGTAAAATACTCTATAAGATTCTATTTTGTAACTCTAGTTAAGCGCTGATGTAGTCAAACTCAACCACTAGTAGGATATCAAGCTGTGTTATAACTAGGCCACTAGGAGGAAGAGGCATTCCATTCTTTCGAGAGAATTTTGTTCCATAACTAAGAAAATATAGCCAGGAGAAATAGGAGTTAGAGCACATAGAGAGGATTTGTGCACTGTAGCAGCCCATGGCCCACATGAAACACTTATTTGTACCTACAACCATATTTCTAGATAGAGAAAAAGAGCGAAGCGGCCTCACCTTCTAGCTGGGTTTTCTCCCGAAATGGTTTCCCAGAGAGCATGTCTTGTGTCTTATGTATGTGTGAGCTTATTTTGTCGTTCGCTACTTTTCTGCATAATTTTCATTCGCATGCATGCACTAATTATAGTAAAATCTATAGATCTCGAATTTTAATAAAACTGTAATAGTGTAAAAATATGGTATTTTAATATATTATTATTAGATCCGTTGTGACGAACTGTCAAGTGGAATATCTATGAAATTTTACGGGTCACATTTAGACGAATATTTTGGGAACCAAAAGACTCCCAAAATGGAGACGTGTGATCTGGATTGAATCATTATATATTTTTTCATCCATATGGATGATTTTAGAGTGGAAAAAGTGGAGGAATTATCTTATAAGGTCATTTTTCCTCGTGGGACCCAGTTTGGCAGATTGGGGTCTAAAACTTTTCAAGAGAATTTTGAGGCATTAAATGACATTTTTTGGGGGGTAAACTTTGCATATTTTACATAACACCCTTTTTCCTATTCCACACACAAATACATTTCCAATGAAATAAGAATAACCTCAATTGAAGTTTGTATGCAAAAGTTATGCCACTCAGAAGTTGACCTTCTAGTTTTGACCACCATAATTTGAGAGGATGCCATGTCAGCTCCCATTACTCATGGAAAATGGGCTAGCCATCTGATCATTATGAAGAAGAATATAGAAGAGTCAATATTTTAACTCTAGTTAAGAGTTAAAGGTGTCAAACCTAACTATTAGTAGGTTATCAGGCTATGTTATAACTGGACCACTAGGAAGAAAATGGGTTCCCTTCCTTTTGAGTGAATTTTTGTTCCATAAATGAGTAGAGTAGTTAATATGGATAGGGAGAGAGCACAAAGAGAGTCTTTGTGCATTTTGGTATCCCACGGGCCACAAGCGTTATTTCTTTGTACATGCATCTATTTTTTATTCGGAGAAAGAGAGAGAAGCGACCTTACTTCTAGTTAGGTTTTATCCTGAAAGGGTTTCCTAGGATATATCTTGTGTCAATTGTAGTTTTTGATTTTTTATTTCACTATTCTCTATTTCCTTAATAATTATAATCTGCACGCATACCTAATAAACAATAATTTACAGATCCAGAAATCTAAAGAGAAATAAACCCTCATAGTGAATATTTCATATTTTTAAGTATAATTTTATCAGATATGTTGTGACAAACTATTCAGTGGAATATCCACGATAGTTTATAAATCACTTTTTCTACTCATATCATCAGTTTATGTTCATCTTTAAATCATCATTAGAGAGCACTTATACTTTGCAAAAGACTTCAACCTCTATTTAGATTCGAAATTGTTCCAGGAACTGCTTTGAGTGAAGTTCCAAAGTTGGTGGGAAGTCTTAAACTACCACTAGTAGAATAATCTGACTTCTGCTACATCATTTGGTTTTTGGAATTTCTTAAACTGCCATTTTACAGAGTACATCTAGCCATTGGAAGATGAACACCTTTGTATTTTAGCTCTCTTCTTGGACTCATATACAACCCTTAGGATTAAGGGGGGAATTTTGGAAACATAATCCTTTAGGGTTATGTGAATTTAGCACATTCACTTGAGTGGAAGGTGAAATGACTCAAGTGAAGGTCAATAGTGATGAGAAATCCAAGAGACCTCTTGGAAGATTAAAACCAATGGTCAGTAAAATTGTATTAATGTGTATCATATGAATGAGAAATAAATATCACATTCATTTAAATCTTATCTATTTTAGTGAATGTGTTCAACTAATCCAAAAAAGACTATCTTTGCAGTAAATGAAAGTAATATTTTAGGTTTTATTATGTCAAAATTTGGTATTATGATTGAACTTTAAATAGCTAAAACGATTTCTCAAATTACTTTCCCACATAATAAAAAATCGGTGTAATCATTCTCAGGAAATATTAATTTTGTGAGAAGGTTTGTCCCAATTTTTGCAGAAATAGTCAATACACTTTAGAACATGATTAAAAGAAATGCTTTATTTAAATGGAATCATAATAATAAAATAATATTTTAATTCTATTAAAAAAGCTATAGCATGGGATCATGCATCAAAGAGTCCAAATTTTAGTAAATAATTTATTTTATATACTTTTGTTAGTGATTCATCATTTATTACAATATTGATTCAAAAGAATGTAGAGGGTAATGAGGTTCCCATTTCATTATGAGTTTAGGATTGTAGGGTATTGAGTTAAACTATCTTGAGGTTAACTAACAAGAATTCACTATTTTCAGAGTAGTGAATAATTTTAGACCATACCTCCTACCACATCTTTCCAGTTTTCACTTGTCTAGAAATAACTAGGAGATAAAGGGCGAACTATATGACTACATTCCAAAAATTTACACTATACACTTTTGTTAGTGATTCATAATTTATTGCAGTATTGATTCAAAAGAATGTAGAGGGTAATGAGGTTCCCATTTCATTATGGGTTTAGGATTATAGGGTATTTAGTTAAACTATCTTGAGGTTAACAAACAAATATTCACTATTTTCAGAGTAGTGAATAATTCTAGACCATATCTCCTACCACATCTTTCCAGTTTTCACTTGTCTAGAAATAACTAGGATATAAAAGGGCGAACTATATGACTACATTCCAAGAATTGATCTAGAAATGAGGGATGCAAATATTTTTGAGATTAAGGACTTTGCAAGCTAGTAATTGAATCTGAGGGCTCATAGATAGATGAAGAGTGAAGTTGGGAATGTTGAAATTGTAGCAATACAAGGCTTCATTTGACTTGTGCCTTAGGTAAATGGAGAAGTTTGATTTTCCACATCAGCATGATGTCTTGGATTGCAGTTAGCTGGGGTGACATGGCCTTGTCTCCTAGTTAAATCAATAAATTCGAGTTTGTAGGCTAGAAGTAGAGTTGTGCATGGGTTGATTGCCAAAATCTAGCAATCTAGTGGAGTTATTTTTAGTTAAACAAAGTTATTTGAGCTCTTGTCATTAGTAGAGTCAATAGGAGTTCAATTGAGTAGTTATAACAATTGTTAACTCACTAATCTCTTAGTTAGCTAGTCAATCTACTAAAACTATCCCCAATCATGCATGGAATTCAAATTGCCTAGTTTGAGTGGAGGAAAAGACATCATTGTAATTATAAATTCTATACTAGTTGTGTGTATAATTATTATATGTAGTAGGTGAGGAATTATCTTGGGATTGTGAAAGAAAATAAGAGCTCTTCCTTTTCTTTAGGAGCATGAATTGTGCAAGGAAATAGGATGAAGCAAAAGGCCTATTTTGGCTAAGTATTGGCCAGAGCAAACACAAGAGGAGATCAGTATTGGAGTGCAAATTGAGCTTCAATGATTGAAGCAATTATTGTAATTGATCATTGTCTCATCTCATATAATACAAACATAAAAGGGTTTTTTACCTATTGGGTTCCCCAGTAAAATACTATGTTCATTGTGATTGAATGATTTCATGTGTTTCTATTATATGTTTTCCCTTCCACAGATTGAGTAGAAGAAATTTGTGTTTATTGATCTCATTCTGATTTCATTAGAAACTACAAATTTTTAGTTATTCCTACATGGTATTAGAGCTATTGAAAACTACATAAAAACTAGGTTCCCTATCTTCTCTTAGGGAAATTTCTAATAACATAGTTTTGTGGTGAAAATTTTCTTCAGTGCGTGAACAATGTCTTTCTATGGGTTGAGGCTTCAGTGTTCATTTGAGGGAACTTCGAATTTCATTGCTTGGAAAGATAAAATGGAAGTTGTGATATATGACAATGGAGTATTGGAGCACACATAAACTTATATTCTGAAACCAGTAGCATCATATGCACAACAGTTGGCTCAGTGGAAGAAAGACACAACATATTCCAGGAGGATTATTACTGAGGGAGTCAAAAATCATGTGGTTTCAAATTTGCATGGCAAGGAGACTCCATTTTCAATGTGGAAAACCCTCATATATCTATTCCAAAGCAGTCGTGATGTCAGGATATTGGCATTAAGAGATAAGCTCAAGAACATTAGAATAGGTAAAAATGAAACTGGTGTTCAATACCTATCCAGATTCACTCTGGTGAGAGATGAACTTGGAGGAGTTGGAGAAAATGTGCCATCATCTGAACTTGTGATCTTAATACTCCTTGGCCTTCTGAATTCCTAGCACAACTATCATGATTCAGTTAATGGAAGAGACAAGCTTCCAAATTGGGAGAGACTTTTTGTCTGACTTGGTGCAGGAGGAGATTAGAAGAAACACTAGAGATGGTGTCACATCCAAAGCTAATGAGGAAGAAGATTGTGCTCTATTTGGAAATGTAGAAATTAATAGAAATTTGCTACTACTGATGAATTCAAACTAAAAATAAGAGATTACAAATTTCCTCTACAATTATGCATAATGAAGTTCACAATTTAGAAACACGTACAATGTCATGAAACTAACAAAACCACAAAACCACAATGATTTATAGGGGAGCCCAACTGGGAAAAACCCCTCTGCTACTTTTCATTAATCAAATGAGAATGGGAAACTATTAGAATGTCTTGCTTCAACTTTGAAGCACACCCTACACTGTAAACATGTTCTCTTGTTGACTACCCTTCTTTGGACAACACTTAGCCAATTCAAGGCTCTAGATTCATCCTATTTCCTTGCACAATTATGGAGAAATTGAGCTCCTAAAGAATAAGGGAATTCCCTATTTCCATGCACTATTCCCAAGGAATAGATCACTTGCTTAATTTCCAAGCATGTACACTCAAATAGTATACAATTGATGATTACAATGTGCCTTTTCATCCACTCCAGCTAGGCAATTTGAATTCCATGTATGTCTTGGCTATTTTTAATTGATTGACTAGTTTAACTGAGAGATCAATGAGTTAACAACAGTTCTACTACTCAACTAACCTTCAACTGACTCAATTAATTACTTGAGATTAGTTAACTAAGTTCAACTAAAAATAATTTAACTAGATTGATAAATTTTAGCAATTACTCCATGCACAACTCTACTCCAAGTCTATAACTCTAATTTACTATTTTAACTAGTAGATAAGGCCATGTCACTTTAGCTAACTGCAATCCAAGTCATCCTGCTGATGTGAAAAATCAAATTACGCAATTTGACTAAGGAACAAGTCAAATTGAGCCTTTCTTGCTACAATTTCTAACACTCCCTCTTAGAAATAAGGAATTTTGCACTACCCCCATCCTGCACCCTTGGAATTCGAATTTGACTCTTGGCAATGCCTATATCAAGATATCTGCATCCTGCTCCTTAGTTGGAATGTATTATAGCATCATAATTCTCCTATGCACAAGTGAAGGAACCTAATATCAATGTGCTTGGACTGGTCATGAAATAATGGATTCTCAGAGAGTTTAATACAACTTTGATTATCACAATAAATCACTATTAATTACATTTCCTGACTGAAAATAAACACAAGTATTTTCCTTGTCCATATGGCCTCACATGTTTCTTGACTTGTATCCATGTATTCAACCTCTGCTAAATTGAGTGCCACATAACTCTGTTTCATGATATACTGGGAAATACCTGTAGACCCAACATTGAAGATAACATCTGATGTACGTTTCCTTCCTGATTGACTCCTTGCCCAATCTACGTCAGTGAAGCCTTAGAGCTTCACTCCCTTTATCCTCTTGTACCATAACCCATATTTGGTTGAGCCTCTGAGGTATCATAATACATGCTTTGCTACCCTGCAATATAGCTTGGTAGGCTTCACCATGGCTTGACTCAACTAATTAATTACATAGAATATGTCGGGCCTTGCGTTCACTAGTTACATCAAGGATTCCACAAGCTTCCTATAGATGGTAGCATCTACTGCCTCTCTTGAAGAGACATTCTCCTTCCTCTAGTTTGTAGCTAGAGGTGTGTCCGTAGGCTTGAATTTATCCATGTGAAATCTCTAAAGTATTCCAGAGGCATATTTTCCATGATTCACAAACAACTCACCTTCACCCTACCATACTTCCAACCCAAGGAAGTAATGCATAATGCTGATGTCTTTCATCTCGAATTCTCTTGCAATTTCCTCCTTGCAAGAGTGGATCAAATTCTCATCCCCTATAAGTATCAAGCCATCAACATACAATACAAAGATAAGAAACTTGCTATCTACCACAATGTGATAGAGGTTGGAACCTGCTTCACTTTTGGTGAAACCCAATCCACTGAGATATGTGCCAATATGAGTGTACCATGCTTGGGGTACCTGCTTGAGACCATACAGAGCTTTTCTGAGTCTACAAATGTGTCTCCCTATCACATGTCTCAAATCCCTTTGGGTGCTCTATGTAATTTTCTTCCTTAGCAACACCATTGAGGAAGGTAGTCTTCACAACCATTTGGTGGATCTTCCACCCCATCTGCACAATAATGTTAGAATGGTTTTGATAAATGAATATATTTCCACTAGGGAAAATGTCTCCTTGTAGTCCACTCCTTATACCTATGATATGCCTTTGTTTTTAAATCCATCTGGAACTGACCACTGACTTGTTCTCTGGTCTCAACAACACCTCCCATAAATTTTTCTTCATGATGGAGTCATACTCCTCCACCATGGCATCTACCCACACTGGTTGAGAAACTACTTCCTCAAATGAAGAAGGATCTAACTCAATAAGTTATGTAATGAGAGCCATATAACAAGTGTATATACTTTGTGACCTCTTCTACCCGCACAAAGATGTAGGAGCTCCCACTTGATCCCATGCATCCTGTACCAATCTGTCAACTACTCTAGTTCTCTTCCTCCCCTCTCTAGAATATTTTGGTTAGATGGGTTCCTCCACTCAACCTCATGTCTGCTCCTCCACATGTGGCTACTCCACAACATCCTGAAGCTCTGCATGAAGCTCCTCCTTTAGAGCTAGAATCTCCTTCTCTGGTGGGATGCTCAACTCTCGATCTAGAGAGAATATCATAGCCTTCTCCTCATCAAATTTGACATCTCTCCTCACCACTATTACCCTGAGTGAGGGAAAATACACCCTATGGCCACGTGGAGTCTTTGTGTCTAATACAAAGACTCCCATCTTACCTATAGGCTCCAAAAATTTGAAAATGAGATACATTTGGCTTCCTCCCAGAGAAAGATTCTTCGGGTGTGATCATGCCAAGTATTCTATGAGGGCTCATGTTTCGTAAATAAACTATTGTGTTGCATGCTTCTGGCGATATATGTAATGGACGCCCTTGATCATGTAACATGGCTCTTGTTTCTCCCACTATGCTTATGTTCTTCCTTCCATCCACCCCATTTTTTTGTGGGTTATGGGGTCCTATTAGTTCTCTTATAACACCATATTTGGCACAAAAATACTTGAAGGTGTTAGAAACAAATTCTCCTCCGTTGTTACTTCTCAGGGCTTTCAATTTTTTACCAAACTCCTTTTCAACCAATGCTTTGAATTCAAAAAATTTGGAAAATAATTCACCCTTTTTTCTCATGAAAAAAATCCAATTTTTTTTAGAAAAGTCATCAACAAAAATTACATAATACCTATGTTTTGTTATAGAGGTTATAGAGAAGGGTCCGCATACATCAGAGTGGACTCGCTCCAAGGTTTCTTCCACTCTACTATCTCGGCCCTAGAAGGTGGATTCGACATATTTCCATAATGTGCATCTCTTGCAGACATCATGCTGGTCAAGGATGCATTTCAGAAGACCATTAGTAATCTGTTGCATGATTTTTAAGGCCCCATGGTGTAAGTGTCCCATGAGCTTATGCTAGAGTTCTCCAACGTATTAACTCTGCCCATTTTCTGCATTACTACTCATTGTAGTGCAAGCTTCCACCTCAAGTTTATAGATATTTTCACTCTAACTCCAATCTGTTTCACTTTCCCGGCAGCTACATGTCTCAGGAAGGCTTTTACTGAAAACTACACCATAACCTTTATCCCCAAATACATCTACATAGATCAATTTTTTCTTCAGCCCAGGTACATACATAACATATTTCAGATGAAGATGGGTGCCTAACCCCTTCTTAAAGGTTACAGTTCCAATTCCTTTGGTATAGTACCTCCCATCATCCCCAAGTTCTTTGTGCATTTGAAGATCCTTCTCCTCTAGGATACTGAATAATTATTTGCATCCTCTCATAAGGAATGAGGCACCTGAATGTAGATACCACACACTCCCCATTACAATGCTTTCCAAGCATGCAATCAGGGTGAAGTCTAATTAAAATTGTGAGGCAATTACTTCACCTCCTGCTCCTTTTGAAAGGCTTCTTGTTAGATTTCTTGTGTGGACACTTTGTTGCATAGTGTCCATATTTGTGGGAGTGAAAACATTTTATCTTGCTTAGGTCATTCTTATTTCCATTGTTCTAGATAGACTCTGTCTTTCTTTGGGCCTTCTTTCCTGTTCCAACCAAGTCAAAATTCTCTTCCTCCTCAACTTTGGATGTTACTCCATCTCTGGTGGTCCTTCGAATTTCTTCCTGCACCAAATCAGACCAAAGTCTCTCCCAATTTGGAAATTTGTCCCTTCCATTTACAAAGTCCTGCTAGTTGTGCTAGGAGTTTGGAAGGTCAAGGAGATCTAGGCTCACTAGCTCGGATCAGGAAACATTTTATCCTACTCCTCCATTTTCATCTCGAACCTAAGTGAATCTAGAGAGATAATATGGAATGGTTTCATTTTTCTACAATCGAATGTTTGTTTTATCTTGTCCCTCAATGCCAATTTCCTAACGTCATTGTTATTTTTGAATAACTTAGTGAGGATATTCCACATAGAGAATGGAGTTTCCTTTCCATGTAAATTTGAGACTATGTTATCTCTCACACCCTCTAGGATGATCCTCCTGGCTTTTGCAGTAACCTTCATCCACTGGGCTAACTGTTGTGCATCTGGTACTGTTGGTTTTGGAATGTTAGTTTTGGTGTACTCCAACACTCCATTATCACGAAGTACAACTTCCATCATGTCCTTCCAAGCTATGACATTCGAGGTTACCTCCAGAGCATACTCCAATCTCAATACGTTGAAAGACATTTTACCGCACGGAATAAAAATTGCTTCACTAAATTTGCAAATCGAAATTTTTGAACGAGAAGATCTATTGACTAGTTTCTATTATGTTTCCAAGCTCTTGTAGAATGTATAAATTAATATAAATTTGCTACCACTGATGAATTCGAATTGAAAAAAAGAGAGTACAAATTTCCTCTACAATTTTGCAAAATTAAAAGCACAATTTAGAAACACATGCAATGACATGAACTATCAAAACCACAAGAATACAATGATTTATAGGGGAACCTAAATGGGAAAAACCCCTCCACTGCTTTTCATTAATCACATGAAATGATAAACTATTATATTGTCTTGCTTCAACATTGAAGCACACCTTGCACTGTAAACATGTTCTCCGATTGACCGTCCTACTCTAGCCAACACTTAGTCAATTCGAGGCTCCAGCTTCCTCCTATTTCCTTATGAAATTGAGCTCCTAAATAATAGGGGAATACCCTACTTCCTTGTGCAATTCCCAATGAATAGATCACATGTTTAATTTTCAAATCCTGTACACAACTAGCATACAAATGATGATTACAATGTGCCTTTTCCTCCACTCCAGCTATAAAATTCGAATTTCATGCATGTATGGGCTAGTTTTAGTTAATTCACTAATGTAATTGAGAGACCAATGAGTTAACAATAGTTCTACTACTAAACTAACCTTCAAATGACTTAATTAATTACTTGAGCTTAGTTAACTAAGTCCAACTGAGAATAACTAAACTAGATTGCTAAATTTTAGCAATTACTACATGCACAACTCTACTCCAAGCCTATAACTTGAATTTATTGATTTAACTAGTAGACAAGGCCATGTCACTCTAGCTGGTTGAAATCCAAGTCATCCTGCTGATGTGGAAAATTGAATTACTCAATTTGGTTAAGGCACAAGCCAAATTGAGCCTTTCTTGCAATCCAAGTCATCCTGTTGATATGCCTGTTGTTTCATTCGATTTGCGCCATAGTGAGATTATCCTTTAAGAGTTGGAGAACTTGTTGTTGATTCTTGATGTGATATTCAACTACTTGATCCTTAGAATTTTCTCTTAAATATGAAGTGATGGATAGTGGATGATGTCCATAAAGTGCCATAAATGGGGGCGTTTTTTTCTGCAGTATGGAAGGAAGTGTTATACCACCATTCAACCAAAGGTAACCACTTGACCCATTATGTTTGTTTATCAGACACAAAGCAATGAAGATATTCTTCCAAACATAACATAGTTATCGATCAAACGGGAACTATTACCTCAAAACGGGTACTCGAGCCCAAAAATCCCCAAAACACGTGAAAAACAACCCAAAAATAAAAAGTGTTGATTCTGAATCACCATTTTTTTTAGAGTAAATTTTCAATATTTTTTAAAAATAATAGTAAAAAACAATAAAAGCCATTTTGTTTGGTGTAAAAAACACCTTGAAATCAAAAAGTGTTGATGCCAGAATAACGTTTTTCTTTTTATTTTTCAGTGTACATTTTCAACATTTTTTAATAATGACGTTAAAATTTAAAATATCATGACTTTGGAAAACTTTAAATTTCCAACGATTTTCAAGCATGACATTAACGATAAAATATCACATCTTTGAAAAGCCTTAAAATTCCAACGATTTTTAAGCATAACAATAAATTTAAAATATCACTTCTTTGAAAAACCTTAAAATTCCAACATTTTTCAAGCATGGTGCTAAGAAAAAATATTTATAATTGTTTTCAACCATAACATTAAAGATAAAATATCATCACTCAGAAAAACATTAAAATCTTGACAATTTTTCAACCATGGAATTAAAATCAAAGATTATGACTACAAAACAATCATAAGTTTTCAAAATATTTCAAGCATGACATTATGGAAAAAAAATTATGATGAAAAAAAATTTTAAAAATGAAGACCTGAATGAAAGAGTTATTATACCAAGAGTAATTTTAAAAAAATGCTAAATGTATAGCGATTTTAAAATCTTAGCGTAAGACAACTTGATAAATTGCGTTTTTTTTTTTAAACAACTATCAAATTGTAATTAAAACTTAAAGACCAACCATGAAATTAACACATTATGGGGAATACTCGATTCATTATAACAAAAACTTTAAAATCAACTAACAAATTGCACATAATGGGATCAGGTTGCTAGACAAGCATCGACACAGACCCGGGCTTTGTGAACATACATAAATGCTAATGAAGAATCCAATCCTGGTAGATGATCTTGGATCTCAAATGGCGAAGACCTGGTTCAGCTCGACCGCTGTGGCTTCCATGGCAGTCACGGGGGCCTAACTCTGCGGGTTTGACCGCTCTCATTCCCTGCCTCCCCTGCTGACTCTTTTGCATTAACCCCTCCTGGTCTGGTTTACTCACCGTCACGGTCTCAGCGATTTACTGTGCTATTGTGGTTAACCTCCGTTTTGACTATCACTCCCCCACTGTTTCACCGACAGACTCGCCGTTTCCCGATGGATGCGGAAGACCTTGTGGACTACGAGGCAGACCCTAATCCCAACCAAGCCATATGGGCTCTTCCTCATCCTGAACCTCAACCTGGTCCTCGGTCTACCAATATTCACCTGATGCCAGATGCCCAGTCTAAGCCTTACCACCCACGCTCCACTGGCAGATCACCTTTGCCTGCTGTTCATTTTGAAGACCTCTCGGGGTTAGACTGCCCTCCTATATCTCCGGCTACCCTTAACTTGTTGGGTACTTGCCTTCAGTCATCTCCTACATTTGATTCACCCTTGGAACAACCTCCAACTTTCTCCATGCCCTTGACCGTGCCATCATCCTCTTGCACTTCGGCTGGACCCTCCAACCCCCACAACCCTGCTCACTCCTTTGCTCCCACTGTATCTGTCTGTCTAAACCCTAACTTGCCGATTCGATCCAGGGGCTTCATCTCCCCCATATCTAACCCTAAATCTACTCTGTCAACGCCCTGCAAGACTACTCAGGATTGCCAGAGTTTGCTAAGAGAGCATCCCACGGGCCACCGCACAGATAAGCTGAAAAAGGGCAGGTGCCTCAAGGTAGTTGATACGGACATCAACCTGACCTTTGGTGAGGATGTTCTGATGGGAGATGTATCTTACACGGCGAAGAAGGTCTTAGTCCGGCATGTGCGAGGTAGGAACTATTCTGTTGAGCGCCTTTACCGCTAGACTATGGAGGTTTGGGGCTCCCTGCTGAAGGAACTCCCCACTATCAGGGTTTTGGCCCGTGGTTGGTTTGCCCTCCGATTTCACAGAGAAGAGTACACAGATTGGATCCTCTTCCACTTTTGGCACATTGAGATGGCCCTAGTCCTCCTTAAGTGATGGGATCCCTTGTTTGACTCTGTTCCCCCATGATCTAGCTTTCCTTCAATTGTAGGGGACTAGCCAACCCCAAAAAAAGATTGGCTCTCAAGTGCCTACTAAATAAATCCAGCTGTGACATTCTTCTACTCCAGGAAACCCTCAGACCTTCTGAAATGATTTCCCAAACCTTACTTTCCCTTCTCCCAGGATGGCATTTCCAAGGCTTGGATGCTGTGGACAGATTCAGGGGACTTGCTATGGGAATCAATACCAAATCGATTAAAGTGATTTCCTCCTGGGGTGGGAAGGGCTTCTTGGGTATGGATGTTTTCGCTGGGGATATGGGGAAAAATATTCATATCATGAACTTCTATGCTCCCAACCAGAACATAATTGAATTCTGGCAATCCATCTTGGACAGTCGTCTTATGATCTGCTCCACCATCATAGGAGGTGATCTTAATTTTTCCATAGGAAATGAGGAATCCCGGGGTCATCACTCTCAGATAGACCCTCTCTCTGATCAAATGGGATTACTACTAGAGAACCATGGACTCATTAATGTGCCCATGAACAAGAAAATGCCCATGTGGCATAACAGGAGAACAAGAGATGTGGCCTTGGGAAGAAGACTGGATAGATTTCTCATCCATGAAGAGCTCCTCTGAACCCTCACCCTATACAGGCAATGGGCCAGCTCGGGTGGCCTATCGGACCATTCCCCCATTTTTCTTCAAGTCTCGGGTCCTTCTAGGAAGCCTCAAGCCCCATTCAAATTTAATTTTGCTTACTTAAAAGACCCGAACTATATCAAGCTGGTCTCGGATTTCTGGCGAGCCCAACCCCCTCTTAGGGATCAAAGAAAGGCAGTTGATTTCTGTGGGCTTCTTAACAAACTCAGAAGACTCACCATGGAGTGGTCCAAAAGGAAGAAAGAGAGGGATGAGCAGAACCTGAAGGACATTGAAGAGCAGATTGCCTCCTTAACTGATGAAAATGGACGTGGTTTCCTATCAAATGAATCAAAACTTCACCTTGTTGAACTGGAAACTCAGAAATCTAAGATCCTATTGGAAAAGGAAGAGCTATGGAGGCTTAGAAGTAGAGCTATATGGTTACAAGCTGGTGATGGCAATACAAAATTCTTTCACAATTTCACCAATTGTAGGAAAGCAAATAATACCATCTGGCAGCTACCCATGGAACAAGAAGGCTGGGCCTCCACTCACTCACAACTAGCAAGGCTCGGGACATCTCACTTCAAAACTCTGTTCAAAGCCCCCACAACTACCACTCTTCCTGATATCATCAATATAACAGGACATTTCCCTAGATATATGGACCCAGATGGTATTGAAGACCTCTTAAAACTTGTTTCTATGGGCAAACTAGAGGGCACGCTGAAATGGTTTAAGAGAGATAAAAGTCCAGGCTCGGATGGTGGCCTGTTGAATTCTACACTGCATTTCTGGATATTATTGGGCAAGATCTTCCTGCGGTCATTAAAGAAAGTAGGATCCTAGGCCGTATATATGCCCCCCTCAACTTCACTTATATTGCCCTAATCCCTAAATCTGACTTTCCTTCATCCTTCAATGATTTCTGGCCCATTTCTCTCTATAATTGCCTCTACAAAATTATAGCCAAAATATTTGCTAACCACATCAAGCCCATTTTATCTAATCATATCTCCCAGGAACAATTTGCTTTTCTTCACCACAGACATATCTAGGAAGCCATTGGCTCGACACAGGAAGCCCTTCATTCAATCAAACAAAAAAAACTCAAAGGGATGGCTCTCAAGATTGACCTATCAAAATCCTTTGATAAAGTTAGCTGGTTATACCTCAGAATGCTCCTCACTCATTTGGGATTTCCTCTAGCATTCACAAATTGGATCATGGGATGTATCACATTTGTATCATTTGCAATCCTCATAAATGGGTTTGCTATTCATTCCTTTCAAACTGATAGGGTTATAAGGCAGGGATGCCCTCTATCCCCTCTACTCTTTCTACTGGTCATGGAAGGACTGAGTAAACTGATATATTCTGAGAAGAGATTGGGGAGGCTCAGGGGATTAAAGATCACTGAACAATTCACTCTGTCCCATCTCCTTTTTGTGGATGATATACTTATTTTCCTTATTGGAAGTTTTCAGGACATTACAACCATGAATGAGGATTTAAAACTTTTCAGTAGTGCCACTAGGATGGAAATCAATAGGGGAAAGTCTACCATCTCTTTCTCAGAATGCACTCAGCAGGAAATACAGCTCTCACTTCAAAATTTTCCCTTCTAGGTTCTAGATCTAAAGGATGGGCTAAAGTATCTAGGCTTCAGATTCAAACCTTATGGATACAAAATAGTAGGCGGGAACTGGCTTATTACAAAGGTGGAGAAAAGAATCAATATATGGTATCATCGGTTCCTATCTAGGGCAGGAAGACTGATTCTTATTAAAATAGTTTTGGAAGCTACCCCTGTGTTTTGGATGTCATTAACATGGATCCCAAGAGGGATTCTTCACAGAATACAAAAAGCTTGCAGTCAATTCCTGTGGAGGGGGAAAAAGGAAGGGAAAATCTTTGCCTGGGTGGACCAAAATCGCCACTCCAAAAAAATGGGGAGGTTGGGGACTAAAGCAACTTCATGCCTTTGCTCAAGCGCTGGCTGCTAAACAGGGGTGGCTTTTACTAAAGCAAAAAAGTCTTTGGTTAGAGGTGATAGCTGACAAATATATCTGGCCCAACACCATTATCGATTGGATTCGGCGCCCATCCTGGAGAAGAAAAGGAATCTCAGTCATATGGAGGGCCATACTAAATACTTTGCCCATTATTAAACATGGTATGATATGGAAAATAGGAAATGGTGAATTAGTTCGTATTGGGATGGATCCCTGGACCGGTAGTGGGAACTCATACCAACTCCCCCCTGAGCTAATCACTTTTCTAAATAACAGAGGCATCACATACATTGAACAACTTGAGGACCATCACAACTCATCCATTCTGTTTCAAGCCCTTATAGAGTCCCATGTCAGATTAAATGATGAGGAGGATGAGCTTATTTGGGTCATTCAGAAAAGGGCCAATACTCCTCAAAACTGGGCTACGACATCATTATAGCTGATACAAAGCCAGAAAGCATGAAAAGTTGGTGGAAGTATATATGGAAATTGAAAGCACCTCTTCGCACAAGACTCCTGATGTGGAACATCCTCGAAAACAAAACACCCACTGGAACAAATCTAAGAAAGCAGGCTTTCATTGGACCTACTTGGTGCGTACTTTGCCACCAGGAGGAGGAATCGACACAACATCTTTTTCTTACTTTCCCCATTACTAAGAAAATATGGGTGCAAGTTCTTCCCTCACTAAATATAAACAAGATTTGGCAAGGAGTCAACATTCCAAATGCTTGGGACTCATGGTGGGGAGAAGCAACTGAACCAAAGACAAGAAATTTGCCCCTCCTAGTCTCATGGCATATCTAGTTGGGGCGTAATCTCATCATCTTCCAAGACAAGCCTATAAATTTGATTATGGTTCCACCCAAAATATGCTCGGGATATGAGGAAATACCTGCTGAAGAAAACAACAATAGACCTAAGATCATAACACAGGAGCTGATAGACAAGACAAAGCCTTGGGCAGATTTTGATGGGGCTACTCAAGCCCAGGGTTGCAGGGGTGGCATCTTATTACATCTCATAGATGCACACTATTTCCAGATTAGCATGGGCTTGGGCCAAGGAACAAACAATTATGCCGAATTGATATCTCTTCGACACCTGATTTATTTTGCCATACTACAAAAGTGCAGAAATATACAAATATATGGTGCTCAAAGAATGTGATAAACTTGTTTAACAACACTACTACATGCCATGCTTATACACTAAGATCTATTATGGATGAAATTGTTTTTTTAAACACATTTTGATCATATTTCATGCTCTCACATCTATAGGGAGCGAAATGAAAGTGCAGACAAGCTTTCAAAAGAGGCGATGAATCATCCTATAGGAGAATGGCTGATTATTGAACATACACCAGAAAGAACCTATTGGTTCTTCCATAGGACATACATAGACGTGGATCTTCAGAGGGGGGACAAACCCTAATTTTCACAACAATTTTGTTTATAAATACAGGCTTCTATAAAGATGTAAATAATAGCTTTTGTTCATGAACAATCATCATCTCTGGGTCACATTTTGGTTTTTTGTATATGCAATTATCACAGTACACCCTTCGGGGTCTTCTTGTAATTATTTATGAACTACAACAACTAACTTTGGTCATAGTCTTGCATATGCTCAAGGGCATCTACATCATGTAATTTCACCAACTAGTGAAATTATGATTTTTCTCCCTGGGAAAAAAAAGCA
>APFE030350588.1:101723-114223 GCA_000404065.3 Pinus taeda
GGGGCAGCGCCGGGGGGGAGGGAGGGGGAGGGTTATGGAGAAGAGGAGAGAGGGGGGGTGTAACGCCTTGCGGATTGTGCGACGAGCGGGCGTCGGGCGCCCAAGCGTGCGCGCACACCGGGCGAGTGTGCACGATTGCACGACGACGAAGCGCGGGTGCCTTCGCATAAAATGCGACGTTACCAAAACAACAATGCGACGTTCCAGAGTACTTGTGTGACGAACGGTATGGAAATGCGATGAGTGATGGGGGAGTTTATAGCCCACATAGCATTGGAATGTTGGTGGGCTGGCCGACATGCTCCAGGGCGCCGTAAGGGGGGTGTTGTAAATGCATTATGTGGTCGGCCCAAGAGCCACCACACCCCACCACCATGCATATAAATAGATGTGCGTTGGATGGACTTTGGATACACTCGAACATTCATCGTTCACTTTTATATCTGCGCAAAGAGCTAAAGAGAAAGTGCACAGAAGTGGTAGGAGAATGTGCATAGCTCATGCGCATGTCTCTTGGAGAACTGCACGCTTGGTATACTCTTGGAGTTGAACAAAGGTTGGCAAGGTGTGCCCGGGTGTACGATTATATGCAGATTTGTGCCGGGCTTGAGGTAGTGTTGCAGGTGGTTCGGGTGAACATCTTTCTACCGTGCAAGAGTGCACAAATGTTGTAAAGGGAGTTCTATGCCTCATATTTTAAAGTTGACTAAGTGTGAGACTTGGTTTGGCCAAGACATACTTGTATTGTAAAACTGATATTCTTAATAAACGGTTGGGCAGACTCACATGACGGGGAGTTGCCCCTCCCCTTTATACTTGTTGCAATTTTTGATGTTTTGTTATTTAATTGCGAGGATGGATAATGAATGAGTATGGGCTTCATTAAGTATAAAGGATAAATGTATGTTTACTTGGTTGCGAAACACAAGCTAAGTAATGCGAAGGTGAATTTAGGCGTAGTCCATGTGCACGAGTATTGTTAAAAATAAAGTGTTCGGTGGTGCCGCACCTCGCCGGCACGGTTGAAAGACCACCGTAGACTTGGGGGCATGACAGTTGGTATCAGAGCTCGGTTGAGCTGGTTGAGCAGGTTTCTCGTGACAGTGGAGGCAAGTACTTGCAGTTGAAGGAAGCTAGTTTCACATGAGTGGAACAAGGGCCGGTTCATGGTTGCAGGGTGCTTGGTGAAGCTGGTAAAGGTTGGAACCAGATGTTGTAGAGTAGAGAAGGCGGTACTACGTGCTGGTCATACGATTTGGGCACTTGTCAGGTAGGCAAGTGGGACTGCGTGTGGGCAGGTGTACATGGTTTGGGCGTCTGAACGAAGTACGAACTGGGGAAGACGAAGCACAAGGCATGGCAGGTTTGGAAGAATGTGAAGGGAAGCTCTTGCTTACCTTATACAGGTTGAAGCGGTTGAAAAAGGAGAATCCCCGGATTTAAGAAGAGCTTGCAGTCTTGGAGAAGAACGTTGAAGATGAGCTTCTTCAACTTGGTTGGACAATGGAGAAAGTTGAGGTTGCAGATTGTGCTACCAAGGAAGAGGAAGTCTTGATGATCGATAATGTTGCAGACATGACCGTGACCGAGGGTGAACTTGAGATTGATCAAGTTGGACCAGGATCGTGTAGTTTGCATACATGTATGGATGAGGGTACTCTCATGGAGGAACCTCATGATGATGTAAGTACTATTGATACATGTGTTTCACTTAAGCATTTGGTAGATGGACCGTGTGCAGGGGAGGGCAAAGCCAATTTGCCGATGCTAGGGAACATCTTACCATGGATGTTTGTGGTGAGACCTTGTATGGAGAAGCAAGGATTGTTGATTGTTGCAGGACTTGTTGGGGGTGTTTGTGACCTTGTGGTAGAAGGTACAAAGGCCCGTGACAAGGGTGGAACGTGATGATTGTTGTGGAGGAATGAGTTTTGCTTTAGCCACATGGCTAAGTGCCCGACATGACTCATGGACAGTTTGAAGGGCACACACTTGGGTTGCTTGGGTGGACTTCTCATGGCCGAGACCAAGAGCAAGTCTTGGTGGACACTTAGGTGGAAAAGCTATGATGGAGAGACTCATGTGATGATGATGTTTTGGGTGGACTTCTCATAGTCTTGGTGACACTTAGGTGGAGGAGCTATGATGAAGGAAACTCATGACGTGACATGATGATATGGTTGAGTGACCGAGTTCACTAGACCAAAGATTGCAGCTTGGATAGGGATGATCGATGGTTGTGATGGGTCTACTTGGTTGGGCTACATGGCAACTTAGTCATGGACATCAGGTTGGAGACATGGAGCATGGCAGTCTTATGCAGGGACATATTGTGGGTGCACTTGCGGAGATGTCACTTATTGACATCCGATGAGGTGTACCAAGGCATGGATGTTGTGCAGATAGATGTGCTTGTGTGACATGGAGACTTATTACTTATGAGCCTATGGGGAGGTTGTACACTCTTGTGCAACAAATCCATGGACTTGGATGGAGTTATGAGTATACTATGGGGCATTCTTACTACATGGAGAGCTGAGGCATCTTGCAGAGACCTTTGGGTGGAGACTTGTATGCTTGCTGAGATGTTGGTTGGGGATGGCTTATGGAGCTCATGATGACATGAGATTGTTGTGACTTCTTGGAGACTTCATATATGGTGGACTTAGAGGATCTGATGCATTGAGGAGTTGAGGTCAGAGACTTTGGTGCAGGATGGGGTGCACACTTTCAAAGTACATGTATGGGCATGGCTTGAAAGAGTGACTTGATGAGGAGGATCGATATGAGACACTTTGAGGTGGTGGAGTTACAATGATGATGGTGCCTTGGTGGCTACACTTGGGCATGGGTTGAGCCGAGACTCAACTACTTACACATGGGAGATGATTGATATTTGATCATGGGCAACACATCGATACATGAGAAAGGTGTTCTCTTGGGGCACTTGACTTGATGGAGAGAGGTGTTCTCTTAGAGCACTTGGCAGACTTGAGGGATGACACATTGCAGATGTGATGGAGGTAGCTTCATGGAAATAGATGTGGCAAATCGAGAGTTGGATTTTGATGAGATGGTCTCTTCACATGGAGGAGGCACACTTATGGATGATGTTGGGATTGATGTGGCTGGTTTCATATAGCACATTGACACCAAACATCATGGACATGTTACCGATGAGATGAGGACTACTTCATGGACCTGAGCATGGTTTATTTATGAGGATGGATTCTTGATCGAGTTCAGGATGTGGCAGGATGCTTTGAGGAACAACTGATGGTGGCATGAGGATGTGCATTCTCATGGTTTGGGCGCGATGGTTGGATTAGCTACCCAACTAGTTCAAACAACAGTGTATAGAGATGTGTTGGCATTGTGTTGGATTATCATGGGAGAGTTCAAATGGGAACGACACATGACGGGGTCAAAACTACATGTTGCAGTAAGCATGTAGCTTGAGATGGAAGGGCCAGCCTTCCACGGTGGAGCAGCATGTGGAGATTGTGACATGATGGTTGATTGTCATGGATTGAGAGGACTTCCGATTGTTGAGATGAGATGTTGGCACAGGATTGAGGTGTGTTAACACTTGTTGACATATCATGGGCAGTTTTGCACATGATGGAGATGATGGACATGATGGAGTGGACACTTTGTTGCAATGGACATGTAGCTTGATGTTGAAAGGATCAGCATTTCATGGTGAGAGCAGCATGGAGAGATTGTGGCAGGTGGCTGGTGGTCATGGACATCTATGACATACCTTGGTATGAACTATCTTGGTGACAGTTGGTCACTTAGATGAGACATGGTGGAGATGGAGGCCTACATATGTTGCAGGATGTTTGCCATATGAGAGGGGAGTCGACATCATGGATACTGATCCTTGGAGTTGGGATGTTGTCGAGGACAACAACGACTTCAGGTGGAGGAGGATGTAACGCCTTGCGGATTGTGCGACGGGCGGGCGCCGGGCACCCGGGCGTGCGTGCACGACTGCACGACGACGAAGCGCGGGTGCCTTCGCATAAAATGCGACGTTACCAAAACAACAATGCGACGTTCCAGAGTACTTGTGCGACGAACGGTATGGAAATGCGATGAGTGATGGGGGAGTTTATAGCCCACATAGCGTTGGAATGTTGGTGGGATGGCCAACATGCTCTAGGGCGCCGTAAGGGGGGTGTTGTAAACGCATTATGTGGTCGGCCCAAGAGCCACCACACCCCACCACCATGCATATAAATAGATGTGCGTTGGCTGGACTTTGGATACACTCGAACATTAATCGTTCACTTTTATATCTGCGCAAAGAGCTCAAGAGAAAGTGCGCAGAAGTGGTAGGAGAATGCACATAGCTCATGTGCATGTCTCTTGGAGAGCTGCACGCTTGGTATACTCTTGGAGTTGAACAGAGGTTGGGCAAGGTGTGCCCGGGTGTACGATTATATGCAGATTTGTGCCGGGCTTGAGGTAGTGTTGCAGGTGGTTCGGGTGAACATCTTTCTACCGTGCAAGAGTGCACAAATGTTGTAAAGGCAATTCTATGCCTCATATTGTAAATTTGACTAAGTGTGAGACTTGGTTTGGCCAAGACACACTTGCATTGTAAAACTGATATTCTTAATAAACGGTTGGGCAGATTCACATTATGGGGAGTTGCCCCTCCCCTTTATACTTGTTGCAATTGTTGATGTTTTGTTATTTAATTGCAATGGATAATGAATGAGTATGGGCTTCATTAGGTATAAAGGATAAATGTATGTTTACTTGGTTGCAAAACACAAGCTAAGTAATGCGAAGGTGAATTTAGGCGTAGTCCATGTGCACGAGTATTGTTAAAAAGAAAGTGTTCGGTGGTGCCGCACCTCGCCGGCACGGTTGAAGACCACCGTAGGCTTGGGGGCATGACAGGAGGTGTCACGCCCCCAAGCCTATGGTGGTCTTCCAACCATGCCGGCGAGGTGCAGCACCACCCCACACTTTCTTTTTAACAATACTTATGTGTGCGGACTATGCCTAATTCACAACCGATACTTAGTTTTTTTTTTCGCAACCAAGTAAAATGCATTAAACCTTTATATCAATGAATCCCATACTCATTCATTATCACAGAAATCATAAAAGACCTCAATTTCAAGATATAAAGGGGAGGGGCAACTCCCGAACAGTCTGCCCAACAATATATTATATATCAGTTTTTCAAGAGTACAATGTGCTAGTGTGCTTGGCAAACTCCAAGCCAACACTTAGCCAATTTTTCAACATGAGGCAACCTGCCTTTACAAAGGAGAGAGTGCACACTTGCACCAAGAGTGGGTGCCCACACACGGGTCACCAAGACACTCTTACACGTCCCGCACAATCTGCACTTCAACTCTTACGCACGCCCTTCGTTCATCAACCAAACCCAAGTGTAAACTCTGCGCACTTATCCCCTAATGTGCATGAGCTATGCGCATTTCTGCACCTTACTCCCACTTGCTATGCGTAGATATGAAGATATGCGAGCCTGAGTTGCTTGCCAAATGAACTCCAATCATTCACTAATATATACGCTCGGTAGTGTGGAACCATCTTGGGCGGTGGCGCCCAGCCGACCTCCTAAATCATGGTTGGCACACCCCTTCGTGTTTCCTTATGCGTCGGCCTACTCTCATCGCAAGTCCCCTCCAAGTCATGGTATAAACCATCGCTCCTTGTTCCATAACTCGCGTGATAGCTCGGCTTCCCGTCGTAAGTCATGTCGCATTGTAGCGCACCCATTGCAGCTCGTCGTGCAGCTCGTCGTGCACACGCGCCTAGATCTTCGTGCATGCACGCCCAATCGTTTTCGTGCGCGCCCACCCACGTGCCCATCCAACTCGCTGTCGCACTACCCGCCTATTCACCGTGTGCGCCCATCGTTCACCGCGTGCCCGACTCATCATTCGCCTGACGCTTGTTCCATCGTGCGCTCGACCCATCATTCGCCCAACGCCCGACGCGTTTGCGCCCGAGGGCCTTACATCCTCCTCCACCTGAAGTCGTTGTCGTCCTCGACAACATCCCAACTCCAAGTATCAAACCATGATGTCAACTCCCCTCACATATGGCAAACATCCCTGCAACATATGTAGGTGTCTATCTCCACCATGTCTCATCCAAGTGACTAACTGCCACCAAGATACTCCATACCGAGGTATGTCATAGATGTTCATGACCATCGACCACCTGCCACAATGTCTCCATGCTGCTCTCCACCATGGAAGGCTGATCCCTCCAACATCAAGCCACATGTCCGCTGCAACAATGTGTCCTCCATCATGTGCATCAACTCCATCATGTGCAAAACTGCCCATGATATGTCAACAAGTGTTAACACACCACAACCATGTGCCAACATCTCATCAAACTGCCAAGTGCTCAAAGAGAACACTTCTCTCCATCAAGTGTCAAGTCAAGTGTTTCAAGAGAGCACCTCATCATCAAGTCAAGTGCCTCAAGAAAAAACCTTTCTCCATCATGTGTCCTATGTGTCCATCTACCAAGATACTCCAACATAATGCCAACATTCCTCTGCACACTTCGCGACCCCATGTTTGAACTAGTCGGGTGATCAATCCAACTGTCACGCTCAAACAATGAGAGTGAACATCCTCATGCCATCATCAGTTGTTTCCCAAAACATCTGCCACATCCTGAACTCCATCAAGAATAATCCATGCTCAGGTCCATGAAGTAGTCTCCATCCATCTGCAACATGTCATGATGCTTGATGCCAAGCCATCCCTGCACCATCAAACCCTGCTCAACTGCTTAAGGGACTCACTGCCATGAGCAGCTAACAATGAGCCCCATCTTCTTATTCCTCTAAGAAGATGTAGAGGGGTGAGAGCCTGAAGGCTCACCCTCACTAATCAATTTGATCCACCTATCAGGACCTTCAACTTCCAACCTTTGTAGGTAAGTGACCCGGTCCTCACTCGGCCTCATATATGCTTCATCAACATCCTCATCTTCAATCACCTCTAGCCTTCTTGTCAAGTCCAAGATACTATCTGAAAGTGATTTGATAACCAATGATTGTTCAGTAAGCTTTGCCTCTGCCTTGGACAAACGCTTACATACATCACCCAAATCTTCATCACTCCTTACTTGCATTGCTTCCACCTCATGATCAGGTCTAGTTACTCCAAAGGTAGGAACACCTATCAGTACATCTTCCCTTCCATCATAGATGTACAACTTCTTCAAGTGTGGAACAATCATCGCATCATATTGCTTCATAAACTCCATCCCTAGTACAACCTCATAGTCATCAATCCTCACTATAGTGAAGTCCACCTTCCCGGTCCATTCACCAAGTGTAGTGTCCACTTGTTCAGCCACACCAAGTACTTCATTCGGAGGAGAGTTCACTGTCTTCATATGTGCCTTGATAGGAACATATTTCAGCCCAACCTTCCTTGCAGTATCTTCACTCATAAAGTTTTGAGAGGCCCCACTATCTACCATAGTGAGTATATCAGCGTCTCCAACTTTCATTCGGACATACTCCAACTTGTTCCTCTCGGGATCCTTCCGAGAGATCACCTCTGTAGTAGTAGCAGCTCCAAGAATCTGCATCATACCCACAGAAGCACCTTCATCTTTTGTATTAGATTGTGCTATAGCAGCCAACTTAGGTCTAGAGGGACAATTCTTCACCGTATGTGGACCAGCACAAATCCAACACTTCAAGACCTTCTTTGCCTTCGAACTATCATCTAATTTCGAAGCTTCCTCTTTCTTCTTATCCTTCAGTTTATCGGACTTCTTCTTCCTATCATCAGAAGTCTCATCATAGTGTTCAACCAACCTGTCAACCGCAGCAAAGGCTTCTTCAAGTGTACGAATCCTTTGTCTCTTCACCTCATTGCGTGCCCAAGGCTTCAATCCAATAATGAAATTGAATACCTTGTCTCTCTCCGCCATATCAGGTAACTCAAGGACCGCACTTGCAAACTCCCTTTGATAAGTTTGAAGGTTCCCGGTTTGCTTTATAAACTTAATCTTCATCCTAGCTTCCCATGTTTCATCCTGAGGACTAAAATGGGCCTGCAAGGTTCCTTTCATGTCATCCCAAGAAGTGATGTCGATAGCACTTCCATTTGCAACCTGGTCCATCCTTCTTCTCCACCACATCTTGGCATCTTTTGTAAGGAATTGAGCAGCAACTTTGACCTTAGTCTCATCATCGGATAGACCCAATCTCTCCAAGTATTGCTCCATGTCCCACAAGAAGTTACCAAGTGTTTTTGCACTCCTTGTACCATCGAATGAGTTCGGTTCCTTGACCTTCACATGAGGCACTCCTCCACCTGAGCCATGCCTCACGGCCTTCTTCAACACTGCTATTTCGTCCTTGGGTTCGTCAAGAGCTTTCTTCAAGTTCGTGATCTCTGCTAGACCCAGGTCCCTTGAAGCTTCCACGTCCTTGACCTTGTATTCGAGTTGTGTACACATCAAATTAGTGTACTCATGTTGCATTCGGAGTTCATCGAGCTCATCTTTCATCTTCAAGAATGCCTTTTGTTCTTCCACAACAAGTTCAAACTTTTCTCCAAAATGAGCCTCTAAGAAATCCACCCTTTCCACCATTTTCTGCATCAAGTCGAAAGTGTCTACGGGGCTACGATTAGACCCGGCCTATGATTCAGCCATTGCCAACCTTCTCTTCCTTCGTAATTGAGTTTTGACCATGCACCGGCTTCACCTACAACCCAAGTCCTTGATGCCACACTTAGAGTGTTTCATCAACCTCTTTCCCTGCAAGAACCTGTCTCCATGGCCACTCCTTTGTCAACCAGGATATCTGCTTGATTCCACCTTCACTTCGGTGTGTATGCTTTGATACCACCTGTCACGCCCCCACAGGCCTACGGTAGTCTTTCAACCGTGCCAGCAGTGTGCGGCACCACCCCACTTTTTCTTTTTAATAATACTCAAGTGTGAGGACTACGCCTAATTCACAACCGGTACTTAGTTTGTGTTTCGCAACTAAGTAAAAAGCATTAATCCTTTATATCAATGATGGCCCATAATTAATCATTATCAACAGCAATATAAAACAACAATTGCACGATATAAAGGGGAGGGGCAACTCCCGAACAGTCTGCCCGACAATATATATTATATCAGAATTTCAATAATACAACAGACTAGTGTGCTTGCAAGATCAAGCCAACACTTAGTAAAATTTACATATACATGAGAACCTGCACCTTTTACATGTGAGCGGGTGCCACCATCCGGCCACCAAGACACTCAATATAAATCTACACAATTCTGCATATCCGACTGTGTCACAACTCGTACAACCCACCACCAAACCGAGAGACAAACTGCGCCTTTTTTCCACAAGTGCGCATGAGCTATGTGCTCATGCTGCGCACTACTCACTTGTGCGTAGATAGAGATGCGAACTTGATCAAGCTTGATTGCTTTATGTTCAAAATGGCAAGTCTGAATGCCAATATATATGATGGTTAGCGTTTGGGCAAGATGGGCGAAGCCCCATGGCCGACGCCCCAACCTTTGCACATGTAAACCCCCAAATGTATTTCGCCATAGTCGACCTGCTCCCTGTCTAACGCTCTCCACATGAGCGTATAAAATCGCAACGAATGCTTATCCTTGTTCACTGTTTTACTTCGCTGTTTTTACTTTGCTGTCCGCCCGCACCGCGGCTAACTGGCGTGCATGTTGCCCGTGCACGCTCGCCCGTTTCTCCATCGTGCATTTGCCAACGCGCCCGCCCGGTTACCATCGTGCACTTGCCATCGTTCGTTCGCCCGTTCTACCACGCGTACCCGCCTACCATGTGCGCCCACCCGGTTCACCGTGCGTGCTGTTGTTTACCTCCGCCCGAGCATTTGCCTCACCATGCGCGCCCGCCTACTCACGCTCGCCCGGTCGCCAACCCACCGTGCGAGCCCGTCGTTTACCTCCGCCCAGTCGTTTGCCTCACCATGCGCGCCCGCCCGATAGCCAACTCACTGTGCGCGCCCACCTAGGACGCCCGACGCGTCCCCGAGGCACCTCAACTTGTCGTGCGCCCGTCGCATTGTCGCTGACTTCCCTAGGGCGGTACAGGGCTGGTCGGGCGAGGGCGTCCGTGTGAACTCGTTCGGGCAGGTTGTTTGATCGGGTCCGGCGAGGGCGTCCGTGTGAACTCGTTCAGGCAGGTCGGGCGAGGGCACACCCGGGCGAACGAGCCCATATCAAAAGATGCTAAGTTGTGACCTGAGGTTGGCTTTGTGCACGTTCGTGCAGCTCGTTTGCCCGACTCTCCCTTGTCCCTTCGTTTGGGTGAGTCGTTTGAGGGCGTGCATGCGAACTCGTTCGGGCGGGTCGTTCGGGTGAACTCATTCAGGCGGGTCGGGCAAGGGCGTACACGGGCGAACGAGCCAGTGTCAAAAAATTCTAAGTTGTGACCCGAGGTTGGCTTTGTGCACGTTCATGCAGCTCGTTTGCCTGGCTCTCCCTTGTCCCTTCGTTTGGGTGAGTCGTTTGAGGGCGTGCGTGCGAACTTGTTCGGGCAGGTCGTTCGGGCGGGTCGTTCGGGTGAACTCGTTCAGGCAGGTTGGGTGAGGGCGCACTCGTGCGAACGACCCCGTATCAAAAAATGCTAAGTTGTGACCCAAGGTTGGCTTTGTGCACGTTCGTGCAGCTCGTTTTCCCGGCTCTCCCTTGTCCCTTCGTTTGGGTGAGTCGTTTGAGGGAGTGCGTGTGAACTCGTTCGGGCAGGTTGTTTGGGTGAACTCGTTCAGGCGGGTCGGGCAAGGGCGCACCCAAGCGAACGAGCCTGTGTCAAAAAATGCTAAGTTGTGACCACAGGTTGGCTTTGTGCATGTTCATGCAGCTCGTTTGCCCAGCTCTCCCTTGTCCCTTTGTTTGGGTGAGTTGTTTGAGGGTGTGTGTGCGAACTCGTTCGGTCGGGTCGTTCGGGTGAGCTCGTTCAGGCGGGTTGGGCGAGGGCGCACCTTGGCGAACGAGCCCGTGTCAAAAAATGCTAAGTTGTGACCCGAGGTTGGCTTTGTGCATGTTCGTGTAGCTCATTTGCCCGACTCTCCCTTGTCCCTTCGTTTGGGTGATTCGTTTGAGGGCGTGCGTGCGAACTCGTTCGGGCGGTTCGTTCGGGCGGGTCGTTCAGGTGAACTCGTTCTGGCGGGTCGGGCGAGGGCGCACCCGGGCGAACGAGCCCGTGTCAAAAAATGCTAAGTTGTGACCCGAGGTTGGCTTTGTGCATGTTCGTGCAGCTCGTTTGCTCATCTCTCCCTTGTCCCTTCGTTTGGGTGAGTCGTTTGAGGGCGTGCTTGCGAACTCGTTCAAGCGGGTCATTCGGGTGAGCTTGTTCAGGCGGGTTGGGCGAGGGCGCACCTGGGCGAACGAGCCCGTATCAAAAATTTCTAAGCTGTGACCCGAGGTTGGCTTTGTTCATGTTCGTGCAACTCGTTTGCCCGGCACTTCCTTGTCCTTTCGTTTCGGTGAGTCGTTTGAGGGCGTGCGTGCGAACTCGTTCGGGCGGTTCGTTCGAGTGAACTCGTTCAGGCGGGTCAGGCAAGGGCGCACTCGGGCGAATGAGCCCGTATCAAAAAATGCTAAGTTGTGACCCGAGGTTGGCTTTGCGCACATTCATGCAGCTTGTTTTCTCAGATCTCCCTTGTCCCTTCGTTTCAGTGAGTCATTTGAGGGCGTGCGTGTGAACTCGTTCAGGTGGGTCGTTTGGGTGAACTCGTTCAGGCAGGTCGGACGAGGGCGCACCTGGGCGAACGAGCCCATATCAAAAAATGCTAAGTTGTGACCCGAGGTTGGCTTTGTGTACATTCGTGCAGCTCGTTTGCCCGACTCTCCCTTGTCCCTTCATTTTGGTGAGAGGGTTGGCAATCGAGTTGTGTTTTCAGGTTTGCTTGAACGATGGCCTTGGGTCATTTGTAGGGTGGCCAATTTTCATCTTCTCTCCATCCCCACTCGGTAGCGCATGAGCGGTAATGTTGACCATGCTCGTCTCGTGAGGCATATGTGAACAACTCCCCTTCTGCTCTCCATGTTCTTGGAGCTGTATGGGTTGTTGTGGTGTGGCTCCCTGGCTCGTCTTGGTCCCCTCGTGCCCCTCCAGATGATACGAGCGATAGGTTTTCTTTCTTTCCGTGTGAATGGTGGGTTGGAAATCGAGTTGTGTTTTCGGGTTTGCCTGAATGATGGCCTTGGGTCATTTGTAGGGTGGCTGATTTTCATATTCTCTCCATCCCACTCAGTAGCGCATGAGCAGTAATAATGGCCATACTCGTCCCGGGAGGCATATGTGAACAACTCCCTGTTTTCTCTCCAAGTTGTATGGGTTGTTGTGGTGTGGCTCCCTCGCTCGTCTTGGTCCCCTTGTGCCCCTCCAGATGATACCAGTGACAGGCTTTCTTTCCGTGTGAAAAGTGGGTTGGTAAGCGAGTTGTGTTTTTGGGTTTGCCTGAACGATGGCC
>APFE030350588.1:128851-131351 GCA_000404065.3 Pinus taeda
TGGTTGTTTGATTGCTGTTTTGTATGTTGTGAAGCTAGAAAGGGTGTTGTGTCGTACATGTAGGTGGGAGGGTGTGAAGAGGTGGGATGCTTTTCGATTGGGTGCCTTGTTCGATCTCTTTCTGGTTAGCGGACATCTACTCGGCGTGTTGTTGGGCTTCTCTCTTTTCTTGGGATCTCTGTTTCTTTGGTGTTGTTTTCTTCCCTTCATCCTTTTGCCCCTAAGCTTTGTGGAGGAGAGGTGGGATTGTTGTGGATTGGAGTTCGGGAAGGATGAAAAGCGGTGCGTGTTCCCTGGGTGGCCACCCTAGTCCTTCTCGATCGTCGTCCCCTACAGTTGCCCCCTTTTTGCGAAGGCACGGGGTTTGGGATGCTTGTTCTTTGTTTGAGCCTCCCCTTGTGAGCTGGTAGCCACGTTTGATATCTCTTGCCTTCGTGTTGTTTTCTTCCCTTCTTGCTTTTGGCCCCTAGCTTTACGGAGAAAAGGTGGGATTGTTGTGGATTGGTGTTCAGGAAGGACGAAACGCAGTGCGAGTTCACGGGTGGCCACCCTAGTCCTTCTTGATCGTCGTCCCCTGCAGTTCCCCCCTTTTTGCGAAGGCACGGGGTTGGGGAAGCTTGTTCTCTGTTTGAGCCCTCCCCTTGTGAGCCGGCAAACACGTTTGATATCTCTCTTTCTTTCATGTTGTTTTCTTCCCTTCTTCCTTTCGGCCCCTAGCTTTACGGAGAAAAGGTGGGATTGTTGTGGATTGGTGTTGGGGAAGGACGAAACGTAGTGTGAGTTCCCGGGGTGGCCACCCTAGTCCTTCTCGATCGCCGTCCCCTGCAGTTCCCCCCTTTTTTGCGCAGGCACGGGTTTGGGGAAGCTTGTTCTCTGTTTGAAGCCTCCCCTTGTGATCCGGCAACCACGGTTGATGTCCCTTTCTTTCATGTTGTTTTCTTCCCTTCTTCCTTCTGGCCCCTAGCTTTACGGAGAAAAGGTTGCATTGTTGTGGATTGGTGTTCGGGAAGGACGAAACGCAGTGCGAGATCCCAGGGTGGCCACCCTAGTCCTCCTCGATCGTCGTCCCCTTCAATTCCCCCCCTTTTTGCGAAGGCACGGGGCTTGGGGGGCTTGTGCTTTTCTTGAGCCCTCCCCTTGTGAGCCGGCAGCCACATTTGATCTCTTCTATTTCTTTCACCTTGTTTTCTTCCCTTCTTCCTTTTGGTCCCTAGCTTTACGGAGAAAGGGGGGAATTGTTGTGGACTGGTGTTCGGGAAGGACTAAAAGCAGTGCGAGCTTGAGGGGTGGCCACCCTAGTCCTTCTTGATCACTGTTCCATGCATTTCCCCCCATTTTGCAAGGGCGTGGGGCTCGGGGAGATTGTTCTCTGTTTGAGCCTCCTCCTTTGAGGGGGGTAGGGACCTTTGTTTCTATTTCTCTCATGCGATTTTCCTCCCTTTGGCCCTTGGCTTTGCATTTGTTGTGTGGGGTGCCCCTATTTAGTGTTGTGGACGATATTTCGGTAATATGTGGAAACAACTCTTCGGCAACGGATATCTCGACTCTTGTTATGATGAAGAACGTAAAGAAATGCGATACTTAGTTTGAATTGCAGAATCCCATGAATCGTCGAGTTTTTTAATGCAATTTGCGCCCGAGGCCTCGGTCGAGGGCACTTCTATATGGGTGTCACATCCCATTCAAACGCACTCCCTGCACTATGCTAGGGAGCAGCGGAGCTGGCCATCTGTGCCCAACGCGGTGCGGTTGGCTGAAATACCTCAAGCGATGTTTCGTGGCATGCGTCGACGAGTAGTGATCTTGTCCCCTTGGATGGGCAATGGGCGTTAGCTGATGCGGGCTTTGTGTGGCATCGCTCGAACTTGATTTGCATCGAAAATCGGGCGGCAGCGTCGCCTGAATTGTAGTCTGTAGAAGCGTCCTTAGCGGCGGACCTAGGCCAAGTCCCTTGGAAGGGGGCTCCTGAGAGGGTGACAGCCCCCTCGGCCCGAGACCCTGCCGCATCACGAGGTGTTGTCGGTGAGTCGGGTTGTTTGGGAATGCAGCCCTCATTGGGTGGTAAATTCCGTCCAAGGCTAAATACGAGCAAGAGACCGATAGCGAACAAGTACCGCAAGGGAAAAATGAAAAGGACTTTGAAAAGAGAGTTAAAGAGTGCTTGAAATTGCCGGGAGGGAAGCGGATGGAGGCTGTCGATGCGTCTCGATCAGATGTGGAACGGCTCAGGCTGGTCTGCCGCTCGACTTGAGGTGCAAACCAACACGGGCTGCTGCATCATCACAAGCGCAGGTGGATTTCCGCTGTCGGTTTGCCGCTGCGGTGGTCGAGGAATGAAGCGTGCGCCCTTGTGGCGGGCTGTGTGCACCTACGCGCTCGTGGTGTTGGTTGGCGGGCTTTCCATTCGACCCGTCTTGAAATAGGGACCAAGGAGTCTAACATGTGTGCGAGTCGGCGGGTTTGAAAACCTGCGAGGCACAAGGAAGCTGACGGGTGAGAT
>APFE030350588.1:136351-139225 GCA_000404065.3 Pinus taeda
TGTATGGGTGTTCATTGGTATAAAGGAAACATAATAATACTTGGTTGCAAAAAACAAACTAAGTAGACTAATGGTTAGGTGTAGTCCATGAACATAAGTATTGGTAAAAAGAAAGTGTTTGGTGGCACCGCACCTCGCCAAGTACGGTTGAGAGACTACCGTAGGCCTGGGGGCATGACACGCGGGGTTCCCATGTCGCTCGCGAACGGCCGCCCAAGTCTGGGGAACTTCAGGTTTCCATGTCACCGCGCGACAGGGAACGACCGCCCAATTTTCAGTAGCTTCGGGTTTCCATGCCATCGCGCGACAGGGAACGACCGCCCAAGTCTATCGAACACGGGGCTTTCCATTCCATGGCATGACAGAAACCGCGACCTCGGGGTCTTCCATGTCCCGCCACGACAGGAACTGCGACCTCGGTGCAGGGAACTCGGGTTTCCATTCCGCGGAACGACATAGAACCACCCGATTTCGCGGAACCCAGAGGCTTTCTGTTTCGTGGCATGAAGGAAACTGCCTAATTCTGACAACCTCTGGGGTCTCCATCTCCCACCCGGAACTTGGGTTTCCATGTCGCAACGCGACCAAAATCGCCAAAGTTTATGGAAGTCATGGTTTCCATGTTGCGGAACGATGAAGAACCTCCCAAGTCTTGCGAACTCGGGGTTTCCATTTCGAGGCGGGGTGGAAAACGCTTGCATGGTCTGCCTCTGGAACTTGGGGTTTCCATGCCTCGTTGCGACGGGAGCCATCCAAGTGCGGGGAAAGTGGGGTTTCCCCACCCCGCCACGACGACAGTTGCCCAAGTGCGCATGAAATCTAGGGTTTCCATGTCCCATCGCGCTGAAAACCTCTACCACGTACGCAGGGGGGTGTCAGGTATTCGAGTCGGGAGCGCCTGAGAGAGTCGAGAGATCGAACCCGTAGTACGGGCGCTCGAGTTCGGCTATATGCGACTCAGGTGAGCGTTCGGTTATATGTGAAGTCTTGGCACGGCGTTCACTTATGCGCGATGGTGATGGGCGCACTCATAACGGGCGCGCCGTGTTGGGCATGGCGCACGCCCCTTGATACCTGCACGATGGGCGAGTCACTGATGGAAGGCGCGTAGGCGACCCTTGTTGGGTACCCGGATGAAAGGGGTCACCATGTGCACATGAGTTAGGACACGGGCGGGTGTGCGATGTGCGGCGACGGGTGTAATCGGCGAGGTGTTGGAGCTGACACATAGGTGTGACGGTGCACATGAAGGGACACGGCGGTTCGTTGGAATGGGGTGTGTCGAGGTTATGTGGCAGGTCAGTCAGGCATGCATGTTGATGGAGCCGACCCTTGTTATCCCCGAGAGACACGGCCCTTGGGCGAAAGGATGCGTACAAGTAAGGAGGATGGCGTTCGACGAAGGGACATCGAACTCATACTTCCACATCATAGAACAAGTGTGAAGGAAGGAGTTGGGCGAAAACGGAAGGAAGAGAAGGACGTGGGTAAGAGGGCCACACCGGCGGGCGGATTACAGAGGGTGGGTCGAACTTGGTAGCGCGGATAGGCAGAGCGGGGCGGGTTACCGTCTGGGCAGGCAGGCCGCACTGCATGTGGGCCACGTGCCCTCACTATAGACCACACCGATAGGCAGAGTTTGGGCGACGTGGAACGGAAAGTCGGGTGGACAGGTTCGCAGTTCAGGTGTGGAGTTGTGTCGTGCAGGCCGCGGGTAGTGCAGCACGACCACATGACATGAGGTTGAGTATCTGGGATATATTATTGATGAATGGTGGGTGCATGTGGATATAGCCAATATCCAATTCGTTTGGGATTGGCCAACCCCAAACACTCTAAGAGAGCTCCGCAACTCTCTGGGTCTTGCCGACATCTACCGTAGGTTTGTGTTATGGACATGAGACTTCTGATTTTTCGCTTCTCTACAAAAGCCATAGAGAATTCAGCAACACATACCAAGCACACTTGGACGGTCAGCAAGTTCCATATTTTCACCTCAAGGATGCACTGTTATGCCACCTGGGACACCTTTGTGTTCCTTCAAGCGAGCGTTACAAGATGATTTGGGAAGCACACTACAGTTGTATCGTTGGGCATTTTGAGGTTGAGAAAATAGTGGAAGTACTACAAAAGTATTTATGGTAAGTTATATTCATTGCATTATTAAGAACACTTATTGGAAAATTGATTAAGTGTTGAAAGAATAATTGAAGATAAATTTATGGTAAGTTATTTTCGTTGCATTTTTAAGAACACTTATTGGAAAATTTACTTGAGTGTTGAAGTAGGCGCAGACCGTGTACTCAAGTATTGGCAAAAGGAAAAAGTACAACGGTGCCGCACCCGCTTATGATTTGTTTAAATACTACCACTAGGATAGGAGCGTGACATGGGGTCTCCCAGCCCCTCCTCCACAAAAGTCGCCAAATTGCGGGGAACTAGGGGATTGCATGTCTTGCCTTGTCGAAAGCATCCCAAGTGCAGGAAATTTGGGGTTTCCATGTCTCGTCGCGATGGAAATCACCCCAGGTGCAGTAAAATTTGGTGTACATCGAGTCTGCAACCTCACGTCAAGAAAGGCTCGGTCGGTCAAGAGAATGAAGGTTTCTTCATTGGTAAAGGATCTCGCTAAGGATCAAAGGCTGGAGTCTCTTCTAGAGCTAGTCCACCATGGACCATCAAAAGTTGAAAGAAGGACACAGTGTCGGGGAACGAAGTGCCGAAGAAAGGAAGTGCAGATAGGAGGAAGGAATCGACTTGCGCTGGGAGGATATCATTGTCAAGGGTCTAGGGCTTCGCAGTGACCAATAAGAAGCTTCAATAAGAGAAATTTACGAAAGGGTTTTCCTCTCTGAGAGAGAGAGGTTTTTCCTT
>APFE030350593.1:0-18422 GCA_000404065.3 Pinus taeda
AGCATTTGGTAAAGTACTTTAAGGATAGGGGAAGGTGTATGAACATCAGGAAACAAGGTTTTCCATTGATTTGACCGTCCAAGAGAAATTGGCTTCAAAACCCTAGGAGAGGGAAATGAACTTGCCAAGGCACAACTGAAGCATGAACAAGATGTAAAATGACTCATTAGACACTGACATGATAATGACAACCCTATAAATGATGATAGACTCAGCTGAATAGTGACATAGATTGGCATTTGGGCAACTTTAGAAGGAGTTAAAGAAAACCCTAGACCTAATGCCTAGTGACCAAATTTTGCTTGAAAACTTTTTGAAATGACAAAATTTGACCTTAACACTCTGAAACCACTTTGTAAGAGCATATTTGATCACTGGAGGAAGGCTGGAAAGACTGACACTAACAGAAAAACCATCTTGTGTTGCTTCTTTAGTCACTTTCCTTGTACATGTTTACCACTAAAAGTGGGTACCCCTAGGAGAGCTTTGCTCCTAGTCGTATTCTTTAGAAGATAACTAAGAACCCTTGAGATCCACCCTGTATTCGATTTGATGTGCCATTTTATCTCTGATCCCTACATCAGTTGCATGTTTACTCACCCATTTGTTGAGAGCATAGGTTAGAAGGTGGGAAATATGACCTGAAAGGTATTTTTTTCATTATGCAATTAGGTGCTTATGCTTTTTTTTTTCATTTGGTCACTTTGGGTATGGATTATTGGGTGACTTTGAAGAAGGAAGGGTGTTGATTGTGGCTTTGTTTCCTCACCTTAAATGGGGAATTTAATCTTCAATCCTAATCCTATTGGATCTCCCCTATTGGCATATGGCTTTAGGAAGGGCACTACTTGACAAACCATGATTTTGGTAGCATGGTCCTACTTTCCCAATCCAATTTTTTCACTAATCTCCACACATTGCAAACTCTATTTCATCATTCTCCTTCTTTGGGTCCATAAGGCACTAATACACCCCCTCTACTTGTCCACATATCTGAGTTGGGATTGGAAATGTTGTTCCAGAGGTTGATGCAACTAAAATAAATTTAAAATCATATCATGGTCATAAGAAAGAAACAAAAGAAAAAGAAAAAGAAAAATCATATAATGAAAAATATTGTTGGGACATTTGATATATCTTGTGGGAGAAAACTAAACATATTAGGTCCCTATAATACTAGTGTATCCCATTTATTGTTATTTTTAGTGTAGCCCCATATTTTTATTGTTGTGCCCATGCATCCCCCATGTTGTTATTGGTGTGCTCCATATAAGCCCACTATTGTTTTTTTGAAAGAAACGGTTAGATTTTATTTGAAAATAGGCAAAATAGCTGCCGAGGACTTAAACACTGATACTCTGTATATCCTTGTTACAGTCGGCAGGAACAGAAGAATTGGTTTTTGAAAAGCCCGCTGAAAGATTTACACTGTGATAGCAGATAGGGTATTGAAAGAGGATTTAAGGAGGAGTTACAAAATTCCTCCTTAATCCTGCCTTTTGGGCTTCTAAAAAACCAAGACCAAAGGTAAATCCTAACAAACTGCAGTAATGAATAACAACGTTTACAAAGCATATCAATCTATATTACTGTGGTTGCATTTTTCTTTTCTGCTGTTCCAATTCTGCTGTTCCTTTTGTGCTGTTCCATTTTTTCCTGTTGTTCCTTTTGCGCTGTTCCGTTTTTTCTTTTGTTCCTTTTCTACTGTTCCTTCTCTGCTGTATTTTTTGTTGTTCCTTTTTTGTTGTTCCGTTTTTTCTGTTGTTCCTTTTCTATTGTTCCTTGTAGTTCCATTGCTTTTTCTTAGTTTGCAGATAGGATACCCACCACGCTGGATTGCTGGATCAACCCGTGAATCAGTGCATTTTCTTTTTGAAATTGTGATCCAGAAAACCAAGTTCGGTGAACAGGCCTTGAGTTGGCCCTCTTGAATCCCCAACACCTACCCAGCACGCCACTTAACAGAAGGCAGCTCAAAAGGTTAGAACCTGAAGCTTTGGAGAAGCTGAACTAGCGAAATATAGAGGCCCAAACATCTCCAGAATTAAATAATGATGTAGTCCGATTCAGCCTCATTGACTAACATTGATCTCCTACTCCGGATAGAGGCTAGGTTGGCAGCCTCATCCGCCTGTGAGTTTAACTTTCTCAGCACATGATAGAAGGAGATTTTGTGAAACTTGGGCAACAATAGTCTAATTTTTTTGAAGATGGGGGCTAACTACATGTGAGAAGGGATATTTTGAGAGTTCATAGCCTGAATAATTAGTCTGGAGTCTCCAAGACTGAGATGGAGAGGAGATTCCTCTTAATAGCCGGATTTAGACCTTGCCACAGAGTTAGAGCCTCCTCTTTGTTGTTTGTTTCATGCCTCAGACCCCAAGCAAAGTGCAACTTAGTTGAGCCACCTGGGCCTAAGATAATTCCATTGCCACCTCCCCTTTCCTGGGTTTCCTTTAGAGGGCCCATCGAAGAAAAGGTAGCGGTCATCCAAAGCAGATCTCCATTTGATGCATTCCTGTTCTTCCAGACGAATTTCCCAGTGAGAAGAGGCTTTAGCAGAAGGAATGGGTCTATTCTGATGATTAGGAACAAGCTCTTTTAACCATTGATCTTCCTCACTATCCAGAGTCATGCCATTTCTTATGGTGGGTTTGGTTTCTAAAGCCTCCCCCAATAGGGTTTTGATCTTAGTGATAATTCTGACCGGATTCCAACTCTCCTCCCTAAAAATTTTGTTGTTCCTCTCCAACCACAGTTTCCAACATGTGACTTTAGGAATCCACATCTAGCCAGTCTTCAGAAGGTTTTTTTTGGAGAGACAGAACGGGGATAACTTGGCTCAGTTTAGCTTGTCTAGCAGGGGCATCTAGTGAGCTACCTTAGGATTTGATTTGAAGATTGGGATCCCAAGATACTTAAATGACTCCCAGGTCAAGGTTCTTTCCATTTCTAGAAGCCTTGCTATGTCTGTCAAATCCTTGGATGAGCAGTCCAGCCATAGATCGTGCTTTTTAGATAGTTAATCTTGTTTCCTGAAACCTCCTTATAAATGTCCAACTCTTTCTTAAAGGTTCTAGCAGAATTTATGTTAGCTCCTCCTAGTAATAAAATATCATCAACAAACTAGGCATGATTTATGTCTTTAACATTTTGAGCCATTCTCAGGCCTGGCAGAGTTTGGATCTGTTGACAGTAGTCTAGCTGGAAGCTGAGCACCGAAGCTTGAATGGCATAAAGAAGCGGGGACAAAGGGTAACCTTGTCTTAGCCCCCTCGAGGCCTGGAAGAATTCCGTTGAACGACCATTAACCAGAGGCGCTATCCAGGGGGAGGAAATGCAGGCTTTCACCCAAGTTATGAGAGCTTTTGAGGAGCCAAAATTCCCCATCACAGAGAATAGGAAATCATGTCTCCCCCTGTCAAAGGCATTTGTCAAATCTAGCTTAATCACCATGCCTTTCTCTTTTCGATGACAGCTTGAATGAATTGCTTCTTGCACCACAATATTGTCAAGAATGTTTCTCCCTTTTATGAATCCTCCTTGGTTTTTAGGGATGATGACCGACAAAATTTCCTTGAGACGGTTAGCTATTATTTTTGTAATCAGCTTATAACTTGTATTACACAGAGAGATGGGCCTGAATCTGCTGAAATCGGTGGCGCCTTTGTCTTTCGGAATCAAAGCAAGGAAGGCCGAGTTGGTGCTGCCTCCAATCTTGGTACAGGTCTGAGATTTACGGATCATTTTTAGAAGGTATTTTTTAATTGTAGGCCAGCAAGTCAGATAGAACCTTGCTGTGAACTCGTCAGTGCCCGGGGCTTTATACGGATCCATGCAATCCAAAGCATTTTTAATCTCATTCATATTGATCGGAGCAGTCAGCATGATATTGTCGGAATCTTGGAAACAGTGAGGAATAAGATCAATCAGATAGGCTTGAGAATCAATAGGAGGGTCTTCTGGGGCAGTAGAAAGATCTTTGAAGAAGGAGTGGGCTGCTCGCTTTATGCCTTCAGAATCTTTAACCACAGTGTTTTGATAGTGAATTTCATTTACTGTTTTGAAGTGCTTGCGTGCTTTAGCTTACTTATGGAAGTAGCTTGTATTTTTGTCTCCGGTCTGTAACCAAAGATTTCTGGACTTCTGTCTCCAGAACTCTTCTTCATCCCTACTTGCTCTATGGAGATCTTTTTTCAGCTCAACTTCTTTTTGAAGAAGGATTTGCGTTACATTGGAGTTTTCCATTTTTAATTGGTGGCCTGCTAAGCTGTCATGCATCTCCTTTCTTTTGGCGGTGGACGTTTTCAACCTTTTAGCCCACTCCTTGAGCTGCCTTTTACGTCTTCTCATTTTTTATTCCCACACAAAGAAAGGGGATCCTTGAACTTGTTGGTTCCAGGCCTCGGTGACCACCTCTTAGAATCCTTCTTGATGAATCCAAAGAGAACTGAATCTAAAGGGAATGGGGCCAAGATTTCCATCCAAGGAGAGCTCAAGCAGAATGGGTTTATGGTCAGAGGTGTAGTTCGGTAGAATTTTAGAGGTGGCCATTAGACCACAAGTCAATAAGGAGGATTGGACAAGAAATTTTTCCAGACAAGCAGCAATGTGGCTTGGGCCTAACCTTTTGTTTGACCAGGTGAATTTCCAAGATGTGGGCTTGATATCCTCCAAATCCCAATCTAGAATGAGGTCTTCAACCCATTCTCTAGCAGGGTACCTGACCAGCGAGCCCCCTTTTTTCTCTTCTGCAGCTAGCGTAACATTCAGATCACCTGCTATAATAATATTTTCTGGATTGTGTAAGAAAAGATAAGACTGGAGCGAGTCCCAACAAATTTTTTTCTTAGAGGGTAAAACCGGGGCATAAAGATTGAACATGCTTACTTGGTGGCCAGATTCTTTATGGAGGAGCTTAGTGAGTAGCCAATGGGGGCAACATTCTTCGTGAATCAGATCATATTTGGAGCTGTCCCAAAAGGAAGCAATCCCTCCAAAGGTGCCTCTGGCACTGACTGCTCTCCGTTGGGATTTATGCCAGAAAATTTTGCTTGCTTGGAGGAGAAGAAGGTCCTCCAGTTTTGTCTCCTGGATGAGAAGGATTTTAGGCAAGTACATCCTCACAATGTCTTTCAGAGCTTCTTCTTTCAACTTGCTGCCTAATCCTCTGCAATTCCAAGAGACGTATTTCATTATTTACTAGCTTGGGAGGTTGCGGCTCCTTTTGGAGCCTTACCATGCTTGCGTCTAGATCTGGTATTCATCATTCCTTTGAGAGTTTTCTGAGAACCTTGGAGAACATCCAGATAATTTTTCTCCTCTCTCTGTTTCTTCTTGGACTTTCGACCCCTGGCTGACTTGATAGGAGTGACTTGCAAGCTGTCTGAATCTGAGACTGCATCTTCTGACTCTGCCTCAGATTTGGAGCGCATATTGTTGTGCTCCTTGTTTTCTTCCTTTTCCTCTTTTCCATCCTCTGATGGAGGAAGAGATGACTTTGTTTAAGCTTCTTTCACTTTCTTCGATGGGTCTTTTGGTTCCTCTTGGGTCCCAATGGCATCTGTCTTCTCCCCAGAGGAATAAACCTCTTTAGGGAATTCTCTGGCATCTGGTTTGGGCTAGGGCTTCACCAATGGCCCTGAATTTTTCTTCTCAGTTAGTTTTGGAACTGCTTTGCCCTTTTTGATTTCTTTCCATCCTTCTTCGTCAACTTTGTCCTCGGTTGGAGCTTTTGGGCAATTTCTTTGGAAGTGTCCATGTTCGTGACAGGTTCTGCATTTGAACGGCAATTGCTCGTAATCTAGTTTTTGATAGTGATGACATTCTCTGACTGTAAGTTTTACTGCTTCGGGTAGTCCAGCTTCCAGATCGACTTCCACTCAGATTCTTGCGCATGTATATTGGCCCTTGTTATCTGCTTTGTCAATGAAACGACAGAGACCATTTCAATCTCCTGTAAGGTGTGATAGCTCCAGCAATGGATCAAAAGATTGGGAAGTCGGACCCAGACTGGGACCTCTTTAGGGGAATCGATTGAGGGATTGAAGTCGGGGGTCCACTTATTAACATACAAACCTTGATTTCCCATAAAATACGGATTGTTTCTGAAAACGAAATCTCGATCTTCTTTGGAGGTGAACTCGAAAATGAAATACCCTCTTCTGACAACATAGAAGATCACATTGTTTTCCAGCTGGGGCCTCCAGTTGCGTTGGATCCAGTCATATGTTACTTTTGTTGATGGCCAACATCCCATAAATTTTCCTACCAACCCTCTGTTAGCTAGGGCTAGGGCGATTTTTATCGGTTGGTCTTCTGGCAGGGCGATCTCAAGAATATCCTCCTGTTTTTTGATGAATTTCGAGACTTTTGGAGTCGAACGTTTCTTCCCTTTCTGCGAAAGAAATCTTTTGAAAGCTTCTTTTGAAGAGATAGGCGGGGTGGGAGAAGGCTCCCCACCCCCTGGCGCACTCATGGCGGTGGCTACGCTCCTCTGCGATCACAAAACGCTATCGCTGTGCCAGCAGCAGCACAGGCCAAAGAAGAGGGCATAGCCCAATTGCGGGGATGCCGGGAGGGGAGGATGAGAGCCCAACAACAGGGGCTACCAGGAAGTAGGCCTGCGGGTGGCCGCTGGGGCCGAGGAAGTAGGGCCACGGGAGCTCCAGATCAGAACGCGCATGAAAAATCGTTAGTGAACCTTCCTTATGTTAATGTTATATAAGCCCACTATTGTTATTGTTGTGCCCTTACACTATTATTATTATGTAGGCTTTGATTATATTGTGACCCCTTAGACTCCTATATATACCAAGGAGGTATTATCATTTGTATCATCCAAGAATTGTTCATTTATATGATGTAAAGGAGTTTTCCCCCTCGAAGAGGCTACTTCTCAAGTCGTTGATCTATATTTTCTTCTATTTTGTGAGCTGGTTGCATAACATTTGGTATCAGAGCTTTGGATTCTAGGGTTTCACTACTACAAACATGTCATCTTGGAATTTTAACTATATTTTTTTTACGAAGGTTAAGAATATGAAATTATGACCACATGGATTAGAAATCTCGATGAACTTCTAGTAAAAATTTCAGATCTTGGTTTGCTATATTTTTTGAGATATGGTCCGAGAAAGTTAAGGTTTTTTCATGCTCCAAAATTCAGTCTCAAACAAGTGACATAGGAAAAATCATCATAACTTTTCCTTTGAGCATCATAGTTGAATTTCATAAAAAAATACTAAAAGGGAATGAAATGTAGTTTTTAATATATCATTTTCAAGGCCAAAGGTCCAAATAATAACACGTGGCACTCCATACAAGTTTTCTCTACTGAGCTAGTCTATAATAAAGACATCGTGGGATATTGGGAATAAAATTATCTTGAAGAATCCAATTTTGGTCTGACTTGTTGTGTTGGAAAGAAGAATTATAGGGTTATAACGGGTCGGAATTTCAGACCTCGGAGATCCAAAATTACAGAGATAAAACAATTTCAATATCGAGCTCCAAAAAAGCAGGAAAAAGGTGTGTATTTTTTTAAGTGTTCACATAATGTTTGTTTGAAAAATCAGTTTGAAGTGATTCAAAGGGCATAGTGAAGCATAAACATCATTGTTTGATTCCAAAATTCCTCGAAATAAAAAAATGGACACACCTAGTAAGAAATCGAAAGCTATTATATGACACATGAAGAAGATAAAGAAATGGAACATGATATATCAAAATTATGAGACCAAGTGCAACAAATTTCTCTCTCACAAAGAGTAACAAAAAATGATCTGGAAGCTAAGATGGATTGTATAGAAGAAAAAATGAAAGGAAACATGGAATATTTTAAGAATGGTTCAAAAGAAGAGATGGAAGGTTTGACAAAGTTGTTACAAGAAATGCTTCCTAGTGGTGACAAGGTACTCCATGAACATCAGGACGAGGACAAAAATAATATGAAATATGATTTTAGAGACTCAAATATTAGGACTAATACCTAGCACATTCCAAATATAGATATAAAGAAGTTTGACGGCAAGGATCCGGTAACACGGATACTACAAATGGAGCAATATTTTGATCTCCATGATGTGCAACACACACAAAAGGTACGCATTGCATCTTTATACTTAGAACCCAATCAATTTGTATGGTATCGATGGATTTGTTCTCTCAAACCACTTGTCACTTGGTAATTTTTTACGGAGGAAATGAAAGCATATTACGAAGATACAAAGAGAAACACCTTCTTTGGCCAATTGATAAATCTCAAACAAAAGGGTTCAATGGCGGAGCAAATTGAGGAATTACAAAAATTGAATATCGGGGTAATTTATATTCCATAGGAGCATAGGATTGATGTCTTAATAGGTACTTTAAAGGATAACATCTAACATGAGGTTCATCTTTGGGAACCTGATTCATTGGAGAAGGCATTCAGGGTGGTAAGAAAAGTTGAAAGAAAAGCTATGGAAATAAGGAAGTCTACCACTCACAACTATAAATATGGAAGTGTTGCTGCTCCTGGCCTTCCACAACCTACAAGTTTGACACCACAAAAATTGGAGGAAAAAAGAGAAAAAGGGCTTTGTTATAGTTGTAATAAAAAATACACTAAAGGTCATTAGTGTGTCGAGAAGAAATTATTCTACATAGATTGTGAAGAGGAGGAAGAAAAGGAACAAGAAACATCAAAAGAGGAGGATATACACCAGGGACCAACCCTAGAGAAAGAAGAAATGAATCATAACATATCTTGTAATGCATTGGCAGGAATACCACTCCTCAAACCCTCAAGATAGAAGGATATATCAAGAAGAAAAAGGTATTAGTGCTGATTGATTTAGGCAGTACCCATAATTTTATTCATTGTAAGATAACAAAGGAATTGAATTGCTTCCTATATCCAACACCAAAGTGTCAAGTGATGGTTGCAAATGGAGGAACTATAAACTACTATGGACAATGCCATAATATAAAGCTAACCATGGGTGAATATGTATTTAATAGTCCAATTCTTTCCATTCCAATGGGTGGTGATGATGTTGTACTAGAAGTCCAATGGTCACAATCTTGGGAGATGATAACTTTTAATTTTCAAGAACTTTTCATGAACATTTTTTGGGAAGGAAAGGAAGTTGAATTAAGGGAACCGTCCTCTGGGTCCGTCCAACCCCAAGTGTTTCTTGTAGTGGGGGAAGTGCTGGAAGCACAAGGGTTTTCAGACTTGATGAGGGATAATCTCAGCAGAGTAATTCTCTCTCTTCTCTCCTCCCTTAGGCCTTCCCATTGAAGCCTTTTTATACTTCTCCCAAAGTAGTTTTTAGTTGGGAATTTATTGGGAACAGTTGGGCCACGGACACTAATAGGTAATCAATAGGTAAGACATGTGATCTCCACCCGAAATTAAGGAGATTTAATTTTTTTAAGTGTTTTAAGACATATATGTGGGTTGGGTATACATTGACCCATGTACACACGCGTTTAGCTCAGGGCAATGTTGCGGACAAGGAGTAAAACACAGTTTTTTAAGTATTTGGACCAAGTCTGGAAGGAGGGGTTTCCCTAGGCCATAAATGCATCATCATAAATATCAAGAATGAGATTTGGAGCTATAACAGATGCCCCCTAATATATGAGGTCAGAAGGGGTACATGATGGCTGAAATGTATTAAGTACATGGAAAGGAAACCTATCAAAAAGTGAGAAGGACTTCACCAGATTTCAGCTTGCCAAGCCACAAAAGTAGATAAAAAAGAAACAATGTCTGAGGCGGGCATACCCATGCTCAGAGAAAGTAAAGCATGTCCGCATTTCAAGTACAAGCGGATCCACTAAGTATACAAGTATAAGGAACTGAAAGTACATAATGGATCATTTGATCACGATCAAACAAGTACATGTTTGAATATCATATATAAGATGATGATCAATGAAGCTGAAGGATGGAGCTGACCACTGATCTCAAAAACTGATCCCAATAGTACCAAGTGAACATGATGGAATAAGATGGTACTACACTGCAAACTCGAGTGTCAGCATAAGAATGTCGCCATGAATGACTGCAACATATAAGGTGGAATGGTATCAACTAGCAGCAACAAGAGCAATTGTCAAGTGTACCAATGAATGCTGATGCAACCCGAGGTCTTCACTGACCCTCGTGGTACATTTCTGCACAATGGGAATAAATGATCTAAAGTCAACCATGTGAGAAATAGTTTGATTACTAGTCATTGATGTATACCATTAACAAACGCGAGACTACTCACCGATGATGATAATGAGAGTCAAGGTACCTAGTACAATCTAACAAGTGTGAATAGATGAGCTGTAGTCGAACACCTGTAAGAATCTATCGATCAGGAGACAATGATGGTTTCCCCTGTCGATAGTGAAGGATCTGCCACTAATGACTGCAAACCCCAAGGTACTTCCAAATGGACTCTAGACCTTTGCCCTAGAGCAATGAGTCATAGTCGATGGGGAAAGATCTGCTAGAAGGAAGGCATTAAGGCATCCTCCATCAATCTAGTGCGAGTGTAACTCGCAGGCCAATAATGTGGAAGGAATCAGATGAAAAAGATGTAGTAACCCAACCGAAGCACGTTTCCTGCATACACAAGATGTAGCTAGCACACGATAGAAACCCTCTGAACCAACCAATAATGAAAGCTGACATAGAGGTGAGGTATCCACCAATAGGGTCAAATGGAAACCAAGGTACTGCACGAATCCCAATGTGTGATAATGTAAGCTGACGTTGAACAAAATGGAAACCACTCAGTCAAAGACCCATGATACTGATCGATGTTGAGCACAAGGTGACCTATCAATAATGAAAATAGGGCCAGGGTGTGGCTCTAGGCCTGTCCTCAGAGCAAGATGTCGTCGTCGATAAGGACAAGACCCGCCAGCAAGAAGTCAATAGGGACCTTCTCAAACCGACACGAATAAAGGACAAATATAACTAATGTGATGATAGAAAAGACATTGAAAACCAGGGATGGATGACTAAAACATGAGTCAAGAGACACCGCAGAGAGGCCGACTCAGGCTTCCTTCCCTTGAAAAAAAGCACGACTCAAATGATGACTTTGTGGCAGCATATGATAACTTTGTATAAGTTCGCCACGTAGGAGGCATGAACAGACTCTCCATATGATTGGAAGAGATAACCAATCGGAGGAGGACTGACTTAATAACAAGGTTAAGGCATACCTAAGCCAAGCTAAATCCCACCCAAATGGAGGAGACTTTGTTTGAGTGCTTTGTTCAAGGGCGACACAACTCTAGTTGCCAACAATAAATGGAAATATTGTCCCGTTCCCACTCTTTTTGGAATATATAATTTTTTTTGTCTTTTTCATTAAGCTTGAAAAAGAATAAAAGAATGCTATAATACAGTGGAAAGAACGAGTGTCACTGAAGCAGATGATCTAGTTCCTGGGATTGGAATGATCCTATGCTCAATGCAGGGAGGCAAAAACTGGTCAAAGACACTCAAAGGTGTGTTCCTTCCACGGGTCATTGGGTGTCAAGTTGCAGAAGTAAAGGGTATGCAAGTTTGATTTTGCAAACGTCATGGTCAAAAGTTGGCTTAAACACGAGCCCAAGTGAAGCCGGCTAAAGGCCAAAAGGTGAAAATAGTCAATATGCAATGTAGTAGTACAACTCAACATGAAGGAGCCTCTAGGGTATATGGCCAGAACCAAGCAAAGAAGCAAAGAGGAATGAGTCTTCAACGCATAAGTCATGGCGGGACTAGAGAGGACTCCCGAGCCTACTCAAATGAAGTAGCATGGGCAACAAATGTCAGTGAGGTGCTAACTACAATGCCTATGAAAAGGATGGCTCTACCATTGTGTCAAAGTTTAAAAATCGGCGAGTGAAGTTGGTTTACTAACGATGACACGATGGGATCGACCCTATGGCAATAATATCGGTAGATGGAGGCTGGATATGAAGAATGCAACAAAAGAATGGCTTCCCTAACCTATATGCCAGTCAGTAAACGATACCTGCCATGACGGGTCAGCAGTCATGGAACCGACTTGAAATCTTCGAAGAAGTGTCTAAAAAGTCCTGAAAAAACAACCTATCCTCAACAATTCGAGCTCCCAAGTTAAAAGATACATGAGAGGGAAAAAATCAAATTTTTGAAATTTTTTGACATTTTCAAAGTCGATAAAATGACTTTTTGACTCACCATTGTTACCGTTTGAGTTGAGAGCACAAGGAGTGGAGAAAAATAAGCAAGCTTCAAATCTTCTCAAAACCACCAGGTAACCCCCAAAATTAAACTTGCATCAATTCGTGATTGTTTTTAAGAATTTTAATTAAAGTTTCACCATTGAATTTATGTTGAAAAATTTTGTCGCGGTGTATACGCGGGTTGGCTATATGCAACCTGCGTATACGCAGGCCCTAGACGCAACTGTGTATAAAACAGACCCACGTATACGCCGTTTAGATTTCAAAACAAAAAACTAACTGTCCAAAATTGATTTTTCTTCAGGATGACAATCACCTGGAGGGAAAGGGAGCATGCCACTGTTGATGATGAGGTTATGAATGATCAACAAGCCTTGGATGCCTTAAGAGGATGCAGTTTGCTAAAATTATTCAAAATACCAAATATGAAGGCAAATACCCACTTGCTCGAGATGCTCATTCATTACTGGAGTATCGAGGAAGATTCATTCATGATTGATCAGATGCCACTAAGGATAGAGATTAAGGATATCTATTTCATCACCGGCCTTTCCAGGAGGGGAGAGGTAGTATATTCCACTGGCTATTCATGAGGTAGCCTCTCTATCGAGGACTATGTTCATATATACTACCCGGGCCATCCAGAAAAGATTGGAAGCCAAATTCCAATCAAGAACGTAGAGAGTTTGTCATTGAGGATCATCCTGTTCACTATAGCCAGAGTGAATGGATCACCCTCCTTACACCAGGCTTCATGAATCACCATGACCTTGGCGGTAGACTGTCTCACCACAATATTTGATTGGTGTACACCTCTTCTCAGCACCTTGAAGATCCAACTATCATCTATCAAAAAGGGCAAGACCAAAAACTTTGGGTATGGGACTATTCTATGCTCCTTCTTCTTTTAGAAGGTCACAACGCTATGCCCTGGAGTACCAGTTCCGATTAGTAGCTCGCGAGATCCACGGATGGGTAGGTGGGCCGATCTGATGAAACGACTAGGAGGTGGGGACGTACCACAGACTGCTTTTGACGATGATTTCTTCTCCTGGTGGGAGCAACAAATCATCGCAGTGTATGATTACCCCTATGTCGGCTTGGAATTCCAGGGAGATCTTGATCTGGAATTACCACCAGGTGCGACATGGGGATATACAGGTAACAAATATTTTTGATTTTATGATTTTATGATTTTATGATTTTTATCAATTATGAAAATATTTTTTATGGGATTCAAATGACTAATGTAATGATCATATTCCAGATATTGGGCCAGTACGACTAGATGGATTCCCATGGCATGGAAGTCGCGGCCGAGGTGCCGAAGAGGTGGCTGCCGATACAGAGCGGGTCATATATGCAGTTCAACGGAACTTGGTGAGATTGACTCACCGAGTACCGATGGTGGCGATAGAGGATCTCCCTGAGGATATGGAGCATTGTGTGGTTGGAGTACCACGGGACTGGGTTCAGACTCTTAGGCGTGTGGCTAACGCTGTAGTCACATACTTAGCTGCTCATCCTGAGCTGGGTCATAGATAGTCTGGACATGATTATGGGCATTTGAGTCCCAATTTTTGTATATTATTTTGGACACACTTATGTACACTCGGGATGTTTTATGATATATATATATATACATATTCGACTTTTTGATGTTTGATTTTATGTTGATGAATGGATGATGTGCCAATCTAAAGCTTGATTAGCAATAGAATCTACTAACCAATTATGAGATCTTGGAATGTGCAAATAAGTAATATAAACAAATGATCTTTGCAACAACCTCACTCTTAAATATTGACGATATAAACATGGATTCCTAACCCAATAAATGTTATTCAATTGAGACACTATCAGCTGTGAATCAAGATATACTACTAATGAATCAATTCCATAAGAAATAGCTTCAGATAGTAGATTAATAACGGCAGTATACTCGGCCATATTATTTGATGCGGGACCAATGCATACTCCCCTTGATACCATCAACTGACCAGTTGGATAGTAGATCACCCAAGCTGTGGAAGTGAAGTTCCAAGTGTGCCGACTAGCACCATCGACGAATCCAAAAAAGACCAAGTCATCCATCAACACCTGCCACAGCAGATAAAAAAGTGTTGAGATCAAAAACTCCCGATGAGACATGTACAAAAATAAAAAAAATACAAAGAAGCCATTGCTCGGCCGAAACCTAGGCAAAGTACTTCTTGAGGTAGAGCCCATTAGGGGACTCCGCCAGTTTGCTCCTATAGGTGTTTATAGGTATGGTAATTGAGCCAATCAATATACTACCTTCGACAGATAACTGTGTTGGATCCAAAGGAACAGTACAAACATCGCTAGTAGGAAGACTGGAAGACCTAGATTTGACTTCATGCCAAGGAGGACGAAAATATGAACGATGATGTAAATCTTCCAATGGTTGACCTACCATCATCATTGCTTCCAATATTGCTTCGTCAGATGGTAAAACCATGTCTAAGCAATCCATAGCAGAAGTAAGGTCAAAGGTCTAGGCTGGGGCCACATCACCATCTAACTTATCCTCCAAAAAAGGAGTCAGATGGTCGTCTACAGAGTTATCGATAAATTCATATCTAGGCTCTACTGTAGACATAAAAGATTCTATTCCACCCACCTTCCCCTCATCTAATGTGGTCAAAGATGAAGATAAGGTCCTAGGATCCGAAAAATAGTGAGTTCGAACAAACTCTTTTTGTAAAGGCTTCTTCGAGGATGAAATTGTATCGATTCTAGCAATAGGAGAGGGAAGATCAAATGTACCCATCAACGAGGAATACATCTGAACTCCCAGATTATCTATAGGTGGACGGGGGTTATCCACTAAAGGAATGGTAGAATCCGGAGTTTCTCGAGGATCAACTGGAGCAAAATCCATTTGATCAACCTTAGCAATTTCCCCTCATGAGGAAAGCAAATGCCACGAAATAGGGTCGAAACAACGACATCCATTTCGTAGATCCAGTTCCATCCTAAGAGGAGATTGTAATCTAGGTTAGCATCAACGACTTCTACTTCGATATTAACGGCCTTTCCCCCAACACATATGGGAAAGGCCGGGATAATCTTGTGCGGCCTATGAGAATGACCATCAAATGCTGTCAGAAGAGTGGGTGAAGGAACAGCTAAAGGCGATCCAATGGCCTTCCAACATGACATCGACATGACGCACGTGGAAGCTCCTTCATCAATAACAGTTCGGAAAATGTTAGTTTTATGGTAAGTAGACTTTATTTGAAAAGCCATATGATGAGGGAGTTTCTTTTTGACATTGTGCATATCAAAAGTGAGAGCTAAAGAATTATTTGGATCTGCTGCCCCCATTGCCGAAAGCAAAGCACTTCTTTGAACTGGACACGACTGGAGTACCTCTAAAGTAGACATCACGCATGGACTCTGAGTCAGATCTTCTACAATGGAGTAGTTCTGGGCTTCCCTAACATTAGGGTTGATAGTATCGCACCTGGCGGAACCTTTTGGTATCCAAGGTATAGACTCGACAGAGGGTTGCTCAATATGAAGTGGATTCATAGTTCCGGGAACAGATTTATCCTGGGATGTTTTAGCTTCACTATAATCACGTGACCGAGTAGCCACATTGGCGTGAGAACTCATCATAAAAACATTTGAGGAATGGTCCCCGTCCTGGTTGCCCCCTGCAGAGGTACCAGGATTTGAATTTGTGCTAGCAAGCAACTACTGACCTTAGGGAAAAGGGTTGGTTAATAGAGCTTGGGAGCTAGAAGACTCTTGCTGCACTAACAAGCACTGAGCATCCTGAATTTTCGGGCAGAGATGAGTCAAATGATCCCCACAGCATAGCTTGCATGGAAGCTTAACTTTCTTCTTAGACTCATTTCCACCCTCACCAGCGCCATTGTTGGGCTTATTCGCTTTACCATTCCCATCCTGATTCTTCTTTTTACCACTCCCCTTCTTCTTCCCATCGGGATTTTTATTTCCCTTAGGGTTAGAAGCTTGGATGACATTAATGGAAGAGGGTTGAGAAGGCGAAGGGTTAGACGATGTGACCTGATTGGTAGAAACAGTTTGTAAAGACAATTGCTGCAATTGACTCAACAGGTTCACCACATTGGTGTCTATCGATCCAACAATACCATCTGCATGGGGACCTAGCTTCGATTTGGCTATATCAACCTTAGTCCTTGGAGTAGCAGGTAATATTTTTTGGAGAATCCCAGACTGAGAGTAAATCAATTGTAACTGTTGTGCCCGAAAAATGGCTTGCTCTTTGAAATAGACTCCGGACAGAGAGACATCCTTGGAGATCTCAGGTTGTAACGATTTCAAAAACCATTCGAGATGGTATTCAGGAGGAATTTCGATTTTAATGAGACTCTTTCTTTGTCTCCATTCCTGAATATGATCAGAAATGTGAGTTTCCATATCCTGATGGAAATTGGCCAGAAGTTCAGTTCCGGCATCATAACGGATGGGCAACTAGAAATGTTTTAGAAAAATGTTAGCCAAATCAGCGAAAGATGTAAAGTTGCCCCCTGGCAGCTCTATATACCACTTAGCCGCATTGCCAGTTAAGGTGCGTTGAAAAAGTCTCAACCTAATCGAGTCATCGATGAGGGAGTTTGATGAGAACCACAAATGGAATGTGGTTACATGGTCGCCTAGGTCTTCACCACCCTTACCTTCAAATTTTGGAATATCCGACGGGAGTTTGGTTGGGACTGGAGGCCATGTTTAGTCAATTTAACGTCTTAAATTGCTCTACATAAATTATCAATTTGGGTATCGTAAACAGATGAAGTGTAGTGCACCATATGTGCTTAGTTAACCTTTTCCTTACTTCGTTGTTTTATAGATTTTATTTTGTTTTTGGGTTTTGTTTTTGTTGGTTTCCTAAAGTGTCTAATGCAAATGGAAATCCTATTCTAAGGTCTTAAGAATACTTTTAAAGGTCAAGTATGGGTAGAGATTTCAAGACAAGGTTTGTGTCCCTAATGTTAACTTCCAAAACTTAGCACTTCAAAAGATCTCAAAACATGCTATTGATCAAATCAGTACTTGAACAAAAGTGTAAATATGTAGCTACTTAAATCAAACAAAAGATGAAATAATGATCATGAAATCACTGTCTCTGCTGCTTGTCTAAATACGGAAATAAAAGTTAAGCTATTGCACTCAAACAAATCAAAAACTGCAAACTAATAAAAGTAAAATCAAATCACATCATTCATAGTTCGATTCCTCGCCAATTAGTCTAAGCTATGGCTTTCAGAGATAATCGTCAATAATATGAGAAAGTTGATATCTAATTGCAGAAAAGTAAAACTAAAATCAAATCACATCATTCATAATCCGATTCCTTTCCAGTTAGTCTAGCTATGGCTTTTGGAGATAATCGTCAATGACATGAGAAATCTGATATCTAATTGCAGAAAAGTAAAATTAAAATCAAATCACAACATTCATAATCTGATTCCTCGCTAGTTAGTATAGCTATGGCTTTCAGAGATAATCATCAATGACATGAGCAATCTGATATCTAATTGCAGAAAAGTAAAACTAAAATCAAATCACAACATTCATAATCCGATTCCTCGCCAGTTAGTCTAGCTATGGATTTCGGAGATAATCGTCAATGACATGAGCAATCTGATATCTAAACTAACTACTAAAGCAAGTGAATAAAACTGAAATCAAATCATAACTGATATTGAAAAACTAAAAAGACAAAGTCAGCAAAGAGGCAAATCTCATGTCACTATTTGATGCAAAAAACATGTAAAGAAAAAACTAATCTACAATCAACCGGTTGAACACACTTACATGAATTAAAATTGCATGAATGGAAAATCTTATCTATCAAACTTGAAAGCAATCAAATGACATAATGAAATCAAAGAAAAATTACAAAATGAAATCTACTCTACCTTACATTCTAATGTGCTCCATGACATCTACTTCACATCTCCTTCCATGTTGAGAACATCGAAGCTTTATTCAAATTCTTCAAAAGTACAAAGTACAACAAAGTTCGCCAAAGCTTTCAAAAGCCATCAAGGAAGAACTACAATCTTAAGAACTAGGGACCAAAAAGACTAACAAATGAAGGAGAGAGATCTCCTATTTATAAAAAAAGATGAGAGCCATCTCATTAATGATAATCCATGAATCTCTCCCTCTACCTCTAGAGTCCTAATCAAAATAGG